>JAQGAT010000600.1:0-26853 GCA_034687845.1 Pantelozetes paolii | reverse complement strand
GGTTTTATAACTACAAGAATGACATAAAACCAACATTTCTTAAAGTGTTTCAAATGATGTCGGGTTTGATAACACCTAAAAGTATTGGTTTAACAAATGAATCGGAAATTAAGAAACTCTTGGAAACAACCAAACGATTGATGAATATTGTAATGTTTTTATGTGAAAAGATTATACCTTTCATAGGTATACTGATACCAATTATTCCGTTGGCAATAAATGTATCTCTTTTTGAAGCAATCATTTTTGGTTTACCAAACACTTTACTTTTTGCATTATTTGCTTACCTGTCTTATTCAAGTAATTTATACCAATGTATGGATTTCTATATAATTTGCAAGTATTTAAAGATTAAAATCAATTCTTGTAATGAAAACGCTATTAAAGCGATAAAATCAAACTCAATGTCAAACACTTCACAAATTATTCAATCATTTCATTCATTGTATTCAGAGATCAGTGAATATAACACAACCTTTTGGTCAAAATTCTTGTTTGCGTTTTGGATATTATTTACTTTAATAATAGTTGTGTTGATTTCAATACTTTTATTTATGACTCAACCATTGCTTTACAAAATTATTTGGATTTATTGTGCAATCCTTTTATTGATTGCATTCCTGTCAGTGATATTCACGGCTTCGGCGGTCAATATTGAGGCGAAAAAGTCGTACAAAATATTAAATCAATTAATGATTTCTTATTTCATTAGAAATGGAAAAGTATTTCAAAGAATATCAACAAAAAAGTCAATTAGAGATTAAATTAAAGTAAATTTCAAACAATTTGTAAAAATTTTAATTCAATTAATTTTTATTGTTAGTTATTATCACTGATAGAAAGTGTGGGTCAAAGGAACGTTGGATTCAGTGTTTGGAAGTTATTTCCTATTAATTATTTCAGGTGTTATGAAGTGAGTAATTGTTTAAACATTTGATATAACATTAAAATAATTTCTTGTAAAAACAGGTCATCTCTTATATGACTCTTATATTCCTAAAAGTAACTGAATTTCAGAAAAACTTGTATTAAATTAAAATGAATTGTATTTTGTACATATATTTATCAAAATATTTGAAGAATTGATTCAAAGATTTAAATTTTAATAATCATTTGTAAAGAGTTTACATCTCTTTATGTAAATCAGTGGTCATTACAGAACTTGGTTTGTATGACTTCACTATTTAGATGCAAAGATGTCCAACAATTTGTTGATAATGTGTCTGTTATTACAAAACAATATATGAATGTATTTAAGAGTCTCTGAGAATTAAACGATTACATCGTATCCTTTGGCCGGACATTATCGGCTTTCCTCACATCAACTATGGGTGTGAAGACCTCGGAACTCACTTTTTGTATGCTTTTTAAACACTTTTAATTCACTACAGATTTAAAAATTTATATTTGAATGGATGTCATACCTGGAGTATAATGTCATAAATGCGACGGTAAATGGCATTAATGATGAATAGAGGGGTGAAGTGCCGATGGCTTTCGTCACTGTTGTCGAGGAATCGACAGTCACTGTCAATGAGTTATTAGATTTTGTTAATTAAAGAGTTGATTGTTATAAGCAATTAAGGGGTGGACTAAAGATCAGTAACAAAATAAAGAAATGATTTGAAATGTGTTTGAAATGAAAGATTGAAAACAAATTTATATTTAATTTTAAAAATCAATCATAAAATACAGAAATTTCATAAAAAGTGAATTAAAAATACATTTTTGAATATTTTATACAAAAGAAAACCAAAAATAAAAATGAAATACAAATGAATTGCAAATATTCTTTGATATGTTTCAACTAATCACTAGTTTTATGGCCTTTTAGTTAACAAATAAATGTTTGAAATATTGTTTTAAAGAAAATAATTATAAAATTGAAGTTAAAATCAAATAATATTTGATTGAAAGCATAATTGAGTTGAATATCAAACAACTTTTGTAAAGCAAAACTGAAAACAATTGATTGAATATTGAGAATCACTTTCAATATATTTTCCGTTTCCTCCCTTTCCATCCCATTCCTGGTCTTAATTAGCTATCGATTGAGTAATACTTCAATTGAATAATACTTTAATAAATATATTGAATGTCATTCACGGGTTAGACATATGTTTTGATCGTTTCCTACAGAGTGTTGGAACCGTTGATGGATTCCGATTCAGAGTCAGACGAATGAGTGGCAGCACTGGTAGGCGAGGAACAGGTACTACTAAAATGATTTTCGGTTGAAGACTGAAAGTCATCGCCAGTGAACTCATTGATAAGACTTTCATTACTTCCCATTGACTTTCTTTCCGAGTCATAGGTCTGGAAAATATCGTAAAGTATTTTCACAAACTTATAAACATCTGAATAGGAGTTATAGAGAGGAACGGGAGCCACTCTCATGACACTGGGCATACGGACGTCGCACTGGAGGTATAAATGATTTAATAAGCAAATGAAAAGTGTTTTAATAATAATTAAAAGCTCACAACAACTCCTTTCTTTTGTAACTCTTCCTGAACTGCAGTCAACGGCACCGAAAACACGAGTGACAACTGACAGCCTCTTTGCTCGGGATCTGATGGAGTGATGATCTCAACCGATGGCATAGAAGAGGATTTGTTTTTAATTATATTATTGTCTTTTGAGTTAAAGCCGTTTTGAGGGAAATAGGATTCAATCATAAACTCTAGATATCCGGTCAAAAGGAACTGCTTTTCCTTCAACTCCTCCATTGAGGTCTGGCTATAGATCTGTTATAAATGAGTCATTAATTCATAATTGTTTGACATTTATCTTCATTTTATTGATTTTTCTTACGTCAAGACTTGCCATAAGCATACAATTGAGAATAGGAGAGGGGTTGCTTAATTTAAACATATCTGCGCCGGCACTGGGATCAAAATCTAAGGAGAGATGAAATCAATTATAAATTCAATAAAGTTTAGGAATTTTTTATATTTTTTGTACAAAAATATCTGATTTTTATATAACATTTAATTTTCACTAAAACTATGTCTAGAAATGAGTTTTTAATAGTTTTGATGTCATTTGTGATAAAGATTTTATAAAATTCCCAAAAATAATCTCAAATTTTATTTTGTGTTTCAAAGCACTTAAAGTCAATATTTTTGTTGCGAAACATTATTTCTTAATTGAATTTTCATTTCATATTTAAATTGAAATTTTTTGCTCAAAGCTATAGATATTCAAAGAAATGAGAACTGAATTAAACCTAAGTATTACTAAAAGTGTCGTATATTTCAGCTCAAAATCCCTTTCCAATGGACCGACACTTAAACCAAATATTTAAAACTATATTTAATAAAATAAAATTAAATAATACCTTCTTTCATCAAAAACTTGGTCTTGATATTATTGCCCCACCAACCCTGGAGCATTGGAAAGGTAGTCTCTCCTCCCTTTTCAGTGTGCCTTTCATTTACAAATATACCTCCAATACCTCCGGCGCCTGAATTCAGATACTGATAAAAAAGGTTAATAAGTGAATGATAATCAGGGGATTGAAAACAAACTTTATAAGTGCACCAAGCTGCAAAGTCTACATTCCATGAATGCAAATGGATTGGTACATTTCCAACAGCGTGAGCCAGGTCTACTCCAACCACAATTCCCTTGTCTTGGGCTGCTTTTGTGAACTTTTTAATGTTAAGAAGTTGCCCTGTATAGTACTGGATGGCCGGAAACAGAGCCACCATAACCTCATCGCCCTCTTTCTCAATCACATCGAGAATATCTTCTTCTCTTAACAGGTGTTCCCCCTTTAGGTCGGGTTTAACACAAACATTAATTTAAATCAAATATTGTTTACGAAATTGTATTTTAGATAAAAATACTATAATTTGTTGATTTAATGACTCTTTAAAGGAGTAAAGCATAAGTTGTTTACAACAAATTCAAAACACATTTCATTTGTATTTGAAATTTTGTTTATTATTTACTATTTTGAGATAAATAGCTATAATTTACATAAAACTTTGATTTCAGGTCAAAATAAAGTCAATAATAATGAAAAGAAACACAAAATTTGGATCAAATGTGACTAAAATCACATAAAATTCAGTGATTTTGTGTAAATATGAAATAATTTATCGTTTTATTCACTCTTAGGAAATATATGTCTTATTATCACAACTAAGTCTACATTTTTGTGTTTGTCTGCAATTCATGTCTAATAAATGTGATTTGAAATTCATTACTTGAATAAAAATTCAAAAAATGTCTCAAAAGATACCTTTCTTTCACTGCTTTCTGAAGAATAGTTTGAAAATTGAGTTTAACTTAAAAATTAAAATAAATATTAAATTTATTGCAAAAACTCTTTTCACAAAAATTCATTTGAATTAATGTTTTTGTCACGAAAAGCAATACTTCGCACCTGTTTTGACCAGTTTTGGTCGGTTTTGGGATTTAACTCATTCTTAATGTTATGCAAACATTAAATAATTGTCTGAATTTTGGTTTTACTTTAAGCTTTAAACTAAAACTCAGTTCCCATTCAATCGTGAAATTTATTCATTTATTCAATGAGTTATTGAGTCAACAATAAAGTGCTTATTAATACATAAGAACCGATTCTTACCGGTCTAGGTTTGAGAGTGACCAAGGATGTTTCCGGACAGTAACCATGAAACCTAATTTGAGATTTGACAACATACTGGAAAATATTATAATTTTATGTTAATTATTGCAAAAATATGTAAATTTTAAATGAATTGAAATTTTCTATTGATTTTGTAATTATATAAAATGTTTGCCTAAAAGTCGACCAAAAATTCCTAAAATGTATTCAATTTATACTAAAAATAAAAAATATTTAAATTCATATAAAGTGAGAAAGTATTGCACATATGAAGTAATTTATCCCAGGATTAAGGGGTGAATGCCCTATAAATGAAAATAGAATTTATAGTTATAAGTTATAACCCAATTATTACCCAATTATTACCCCTTATTATAACTACTATTGAATTAAAATGACGACTAATTTGTGATTAATTTCAACAAAACATTGATTTTAAGGTCATTTAAATGTTTATATAAAACAAAACACTTAAAGTGAATCTAATATCTGATAAGAATTTGAATGGAAATGCAATAACTGAGAGGAAAGGCATCAAAAGCCATACCATATCAGAGCTGAACGCGTGCTCTTCTATTATAATCTTATGTCTTCGCTGTGAAGGCCGATAGAAAGTGGATAAGAGAAGGTGAAGATTGACTGTCAGTGCGTTCATAAGCGTTACTTCATTTTGTTTTGCGCCCACAATCCTAGCCATCGGTGCCTTTGGTGGCAAATCAGACAGCGCTGCCGGCAAATAGCCATGAAAGTGACTGTGCACTCCTCTCTGCGACCAGTTATTCAACACCTCTTTCACATACTTGTCCAACGATTTGGGTTTCAGTCCCAGTGATTGTCCGCAGAGATAAAGACAGTCGTCGTTGTCGTCAAACAAACGCTTGAAATCAACTGAAAATATATTTGCAAAACAAAACTGTTATCTCAAAAGTGATAATAGATTCCCAAAGTTTGTGCACAAAAAATGATGAGTTTATCTGTTAATTGATTTTTCATCAAAAAATTGTTATTTAATGACAAAATATCAATTGATTTGTGTTTCAGTGTTTTGATTGGTCTTTCGAGAAAGTACTTGAGATTAAAATGAGTAAATAATTAGTGAATACCTGTGCAGATGCCGAGCCCTTAGTAATACTAATCTATTCAATCATATGTTTTCCCAATTCTTATGTAAATTATATTTCCCTTCACTTCATATTCAATACAAATAAACAGTTATTTAACTCTTTTTTGATATAAAATATTTTATTTTTTAAATTTTCATTTAATCTAAACTTTATCTTAAATTTTGTTAAATAATTTAATTTTCCTGAAAATCATTGAATCATTGTTTAGACAATAAATGCCTTTCAAATGGTTTGATAAAAAAGCAAATATTGTTTTGCTTTCGTTTCTAATCTAAAACTATAAATGAATTTCAGAAAGACTTTTGAAAACAATTTAAAAGACATTTAAAATTCAGACAAAACATGAAATAAATTTAAATATTATATGAAATAATGAAACTTTGAATTTAAAACTATTTCTAGACTTTGATAATAGTTTTGATAAATATATTAATAGACATAAAATTTAGTCAATATTTACAATAATTTCAAATAAATTATTGAATAAATGCGCAAAAATATAATACAATAAAAATAGGACTCACTATAAGGCAGGTCCTTCTTCTTAGGGATAGTAAACAATTGTCTAAACGACTTGAACGGATCCTCTTCATCCAGTCTTCTGGCAAACTCTTGACTATCGATCGGGAGTTTCCAAATCAAAGACTTAGTTCTCAACACATTTAAAGGCAATTGTTTATTCATTTTGTATTTCTTGTTCACTAATGTTGACTAAAATATAGACCAAAAGTAAATAAGTCTTAACTAATAATGAAAAGCGAATTATAAACTATAGGGACTGTCAGATAAATAAGCGGTTCTGCCAGTGATAGGTGTATCCGATAAATAAGATATTGGTTTTAAGATAAGACATGTCTTATAAATATTGAGACAAATAGTCTGAAAAGGCATGCAATCAATGGTTTTGTTTGGTTTGACTCAAAAAAATAAATAAAATTTTCATAATTTAACTCATTGTCAGAAAAAATATGTCAATCAATGGATGAGATATTTTTCTGAATTTGATTTTAAGATATATTAAAAGCAAATCATTTGATAATAATTACATACCTGTACACGAATTTCCACATTTTCTATGCCTACCATTGCTTCCATGCTTTCAATTGTGACTATGGTTTAGATGAGACACAAGTCGTTAATTGAGTGAAAAATATTAAGAACTTTCAAACTTTTCTCTTAAAAGTCTTAACAGAAATGAAAAGATGAGTTGAAATGAGCACTACTTATACTCCAATGAAATCTATAATGACTTGTAATATACAGTGCTATTCCTTAGCGATCGCTAATTCAATAACTTCTGTCGTATTATACGATTCCCTGATATACGAGAAGTACAGCGAATAGACTGGAAAAGCCTTATCTGAAAGACAGCTGAAACGAGACTTAACGTCAACTTTACTTACATTTTATTTAATATTCAATTAATTTCTGAAAATATTTCACAAAATTAAATTCAAAACTAAAGTCGATAACACTTTTTACAACACAAAGTGTCAAAACTTTTTATAGTTGTCTGTGGTTTGCGATAGCACTGACCTAAAGCTAATTTGGTTGCCTTGAGATCCAAGTCCTATATGTCTGACCGAAGGTTAGACTTAATTATAGAAAATATTTTTTAAAATACAAATATTTATTGAAATTAATTGAACACAAATCGATGGGTGAGAGCACTGGCAGAGCATTAAATGATACACAAAGTCTGACACAAACAAAGTGAGGTTCAGGTTAGCACATCACAGCTTTAAGTAGCCCCAGGAGTTCAGCTGATTTGTGATTATAATAGACTGTGTGCTCAGTTAAAAGGAGATGGGTATCAATGTCTCAAACTGGACTGATCTGGTCCTAAATGAACCGGCAATTGGATGCTTAACTCTATGCACATCTGATATGTTTATGTAATATATAATTAACAAAAAGTGTTATTTAATATAAGATTTAATTTAATATTTGTTTTAAAAATAAAATTATATTTTTGTTTCAATTTCAGGAACTCTTGTCTTCGAGTGACTCAAATGTTCTGGTAATCGATATTCACAACAGATTTTCATTTATTAATTAATTCATAATCTAATCGTTTGTTTTGCAATCATTTTTTGCAAATGAAGTACTCTTTAAAATAAATAAAAATTCACGTTTGCATTGAACTATCACTTTGTATATTGCGTTGTAATGTTCTTGCTCAATTACAATACTGCATTATATAATATATATATATAACACTTTAGGGTTTAGGAAATTTACAAACATCTATACCCTGGGAAAGATTATTATTGAAATAACCTCTTTTTATTGATAATCACCTGTTGTTTCAATAAAAGAGGATCTGAAGGGTGTTTAATGAATATTAAATCAAAATTAACATTAAGTCTATTAAAGTCTAAAATAATTATAATTAAAAACAATTGGTTTAAAGCTTTTAATGAAATATCTTTACTAAACCACTAAATATATTGCTATATTTGACATCACTTTTAGTGCATAGAAACAAAATTTTAAAAAATTCTTGTGTTTGACAAACATTAACAGGAATTTCATGTGTCGTAAGACTTATTATCTGAAATATATTTAAAAGCAGTCAATTTGGGAGCAGTTTTGGAGACATTCAAAAAAATTTAAGCAATAGTTTAAGATTTACGTCAAGAATATTGTTGTGAATATTTCGGACAAAAAAATCAATTAATTGTCATTTAATCTGTCATTAAATTACAAATAGATTTTCAGTCTATCAATATTGTTATTAAAAATATTAATAAAATCTACAAATACTTTTGAAACAAAAATAATTTTATCTGATATAAAGAAAAAACACTTTTATTTGAAAACAAAAGTAAAAGGTTTGATATATTTTCAGTATTTTTGTTGTGAAACAATAAAGTTATTGAAAAATAAGTTTCAATTAAATTCATTGAAATTTTTTACAGAAAAACCTATAAAATAATAAAAAAACAAAATTAATCTCAAGTGTTGTTAACCGAAAGATAGTAACAGTAATTCAATGAAACATTTTTTTCTCTCATTTTTAACCAAAATTCATGTTTTGTTTCTAAGCACTCAATACATAGGAAAGGATTATGATATTGAAAAACTGTTTGAGTTTTATCAAATTAAATGATTAAACTTGCTACTAGTACATGTATCAAAATGACTTTGGTCAAAAAAAACCTAATATTCAATCAGGGTTATGCAGAATTAATCAATTAAAATAAGGCCTCCAATGCATTGATCTCTGGAAATGCCTTTAAAGCCTTCAAAGCCCTCAAACAGTGATAAAAAGTAATTGCATTTGCAATAATTGACATTGATACAATTAATTGAATCAAAAACAGTTTTAAAATTAGTACAAAAGTGTAAACAATTGATTGAATTATTGATTACATAAACTATTTCTCAATTTATTGTTTGATAACTCAATTCATTTAAGAGTTGTCTTAATCTTATGTAAAGTAAAACACATTTTGTGTTTAAGTATAACATTATATAAAACTAAGATTTGTTACGAAAAAGTGGTCCAAAAGTGGAAATTAAATCAGAGAAGTGTTTGCATTCATAATAACCCTCTCTCTCTCTCTCTCTCTCTCTTTCTAACCCTGAACATTGTGATCATTACGACACATCCACAGATAACCGGGGTTTTGAAGAACTGAAAAACAATTTAAAGTGTGTTTTATTGTCAAGTATTTCATGTGATATATAAGTGTTTAAGAGTTCAACAAAACAATAATTATTAAAAGCATTGAAGAATCAATAAATATAATTATGATATAACTAATGATTAATAAAATTATTAAGAAATAAAGGCTTTTATAATCAAAAAGCAAATGAAAGGATAACTCTTTAGTCAACACGTCCTCAATATATACACAGCATTACACTCAGTTAGCCTTGTATTGCAGTTTTGATTAAATCTGATTGTAATTTCAATTTAATATCAAATGATGTTATAATTTGACGTATTTTTATGATTGTATCGAAAAAGCCTTCAATCAGTAGATAAATATCAATACATTAGTGAATAAGTGGTGCAGACTTTGCAGACTTTGTTAGACATTAGGTTTGTTATAATTATAGAGTTTCCCAATGGCTTGACATTGAATTTTGATCACAAGAAGTGTCCAATTATTTGGCATTAATTATAGTTTCAATTTTCAAGTTTACACATCCCTGGCCTTAGTTTTGAGACTTAATGCCAACTTTTTTCATCTCTTATATCAATATATTGAAAGTTTATAAAACTTTTTTTTAACGAAGGAATTAATGAAAAATGAAATGAAAGTGATTTAAATGTGAATGAATTGATGGCCTAATGATAGGAAAGGTTTGAACCAGAATTGGGTCGACAGTAGATCTGATACTGAAAGACAGGAAAAAACATATTTTCCTTTGAAATCCATTAATTGTTTTGTTGCTAACGAGTCATTGATTGACAACTGATTGAAGCAATGAATTCAAATCATTGGCTAAAAGTTTTAAAATAACTTTAATATCAATTATGATTACAAGCATTGACTTAATATCTAAAGAAAATGTAAATAAACGCCAACTTTGAGGGAAAGGATGGAAGTATTGACAGTCAGGCCACTGGTAAACAACGATAAACTGTTTTCTTTGCATTTAGTTTTCAAAGTGTCGATCACTTAATGTATATAAAAATTGCGAATTCAATCAAAACATAATTAATAAATATGTTTTGAAATAAACTCAAAACAAATAAACATTTTCTGCAAAACTATTGATATTTTTTTTGACAAAATTAATGGCAAACAAACCTTCAATGCAAACATTTTAGCCCTTAGTTACACAATTCGTGACAAATGTCAGGATCACTTGATTTCTAATTTCAGACAGATTGGTGATCCCATAATTAAATGACATCAGGATCACCAGACGTAACCAACCTTACCTGGTTATAGTCCATGGTTAAGGCTCAGGGATATAATACCTGTACAGTATTTGCATTACTTCTTCATCAAAAGATTCCGCAATTGAAGTTCATTTCAGTAACGAAATCATATTTTATATATATACAGGGTCTCAACGATATTAACACAATTCTGAATTATGAATAAATTATATTATCTTGGTTATTTTCTATTTGTAATAGTTCTGATCATAACAAGTGTTTTACCCTTTCTTTTAACCTTTCTTTCAATACAGAAGATAATAAACAACTCTTTTCCTCAAATATTATCAAATCATTGCTAAAAATAATTATTTTTGTTTTCAAAAAACTATTTTTATATTAATTTTAGGGAAAATTGAAATCAATTTAAGTGTTTGTGAATTAATATAACATTTATTTTGCAATAATTATTGTCTTTAAATAAATAACAAAATAATATCTCTTTTGAATAAAATTATCACTGAATTGAAAGATATGAATGAAATTATGCAACAAATCATTGATTACTGTATTGTAAACAATATTTAAATGCATATAAGGGGTCAACAAGTTTTAGGGAAGGGTTAAGGGTTTGGGTGTTTAAAATCATTTAATCATTTCTCAAGTTTGACATTCGTTTGAAAGCACCGGTAATTATGAAATATTTGATTAGTCCTTCAAATAGAGGCAAATGATTTGTTTTCATCAATTTTTAATACTTTATTAAATAAGAGGAACGGGAGGTATGGTTAGAAATAAATTATAGATAACAAACATAATAATTAATAAAATCTTTTAATTTTCAATATTTTGTAACTAATTATTAAAATAATTATTTTTTTGCTAAAAATAATCATAAATTAAAAACAAATTATAAATAATTTAATAACAAATACATTGAAAATAAAACTCAAAAAAGAAATGACTTTAAAATCAAAACTAAATATTTTTGGCGCAAAAGACGAGAATCTTGAGTCGATTTGTGATGAAAATCTGTAATTGAGTTCAAAATATGAATTAAATTGAAAGCAATTAAAATGTTTGAAAGGATTGTAAGGTTTGTGTGAATTCGCAAAATCCAAGACAAAAATTGAAATCAAAAACAATTGAATGAATGAATGAATTCAGTCATCAATTGATTCAATCATTTGTTTGGAGTGAAAGAACTCACTATTGGTTTGCTATACGACAGCAGAAAATCACAAACTCGTTAACTATTTCAAGTCGTGAGGAACGGTAGCCGTCGATAGGGGTTTAGATTTAATATGAAATTCAAATACAAACCTATTTTTACATTAATATTAAAATCAATTATTATTTTTGCATTTCTTTTGCTTTTTTCCGTTTCTCTAATATATTTTTAATAAAGAACTCCCCGGCCTTATAGGACGAGCGCACTAGAGGTCCACTTGCGGTATACATAAACCCCAATTGATTGCCGTATTGTTCCCAATGTTTGTACTTTTCTGGAGTGACGTATTCAACGACCTTTAAGTGCCGTTTCGTTGGTTGCATATACTGTCCGATTGTCAGACAATCCACTTCTGCGGCTCTCAAGTCATTCATAGTCCTCATGATCTGGTCGTCGGTCTCACCGAAGCCTAACATAATTGAAGTCTTAGTGATCACCGATTGGCCGAACATTTCATTTGTTATATGTTTTGCGTATTTCAAGACATCAATGGATTGCTTATAATTAGCTCTCGGGTCGCGAACAAAGCGCTGGTAGTCTTCCACCGCTTCTATATTATGCGCGTAAACGTCGAGCCCAGAAGTAGCCACTGCTTTGATCTGCTCTTCATTACCCCTGAAATCAGGTGTTAAGCACTCGACAAAAATAGAGTCATTCAATCGTTTCAACTGTTGGACAGTCTGTGCAAAATGATTAGACCCGCCGTCAGACAAGTCATCCCTGTCTACAGATGTCAACACAACGTAATCCAAACCCCAATCAGAGATGGCTTTCGCAGTATTGATGGGCTCATTGGGGTCGGGAAGAGGAGGGCTTCTGGAGGTCTTCACTGAACAGAACCGACAGCCCCGGGTGCAGGTGTCCCCCAACAACATTATGGTCGCCGTCGCCGTCGAGTGCTGGCCTCCACCCCAACACTCGCCTATATTGGGACACTTGGCCTCTTCGCACACCTTAAGGGGTATTAATGGTTAAACTCATTGAATAACAGCAGAACTCAATGCAAACCGTATTCAAACCCAAAGCCCTCAACGAGTCCTTCAATCGGTGGTAGTGTTTGCCGATCGGTATCTCTCTCTTAAGCCACGGCGGGAGTCGTAGTCTAAGGACAAACAGATGTTTAAAATGCATAACAAAAGACATTTTGTGTCAAACCTTTCGTTGTTTTGTTTGTCTCTCTTCAGGCGTCCGCTATAATGACCCCAATTGTCATCACTCTTACCGCCGATGAAGTCCGACAATTGTGGTCCAGATTTCAACTGATTTTGAAACCATTCAATACTTTTGTCATTTTCTGTGCTTTTGTTTAAACAAAATGTCTTTGAATTGCATTTCAATTGTCTTTTAATTAAATACTTTGTATTTGTTTTAAACATAATTTCATTTCAATTGCAAAACAATTCAAACAAAAACACAAATCAATTGTAAAAACAAATTGTTTTGTAATAAAGACTTAAATGAAAAGCAATTCTGACTTTGATTTCAATGTATTGTTGTGTTTGTGTTAAGCCTTTATTCCAAACAACCATTGATTGCATCATATTTTGGGGACTTTGTTGTCATTGAAGCAAAACTTTTGTGAAATTCAATTGAATTTCAATTTTTTTTAATTAAATTAAAATAAATCTTAAATTCAGTGAAAATTAATTAATATTTTACACCCTTTGGAGAAACAAAGCAATTAATTGTTGTTTTAACCCTTTGGAGGAATAAATCACTTATTGATTACCAATTGAAAGACATTTACTGTAAGTAATGGTATGTCTATTGAGACTATCTTTGGATCAGATTTAGTGATAATAAGAGATTTTTGGCTAAAATTTAGTGAAAATCTATTAATTGTTTGAATTAATGGTAAAAACAATTAACTAATGGTTTGATTGTTAGAGCACTCAATGGTTGTGTAGTTTTCATTGAAAGTCGACCCAAAGGTCCGGAAAGTGAGTCAATCCTTAGCATTGGTTTACAACAGGTTTTGCACTGAAAAGTGTACGTCTTGTACACAATTGACACATTGAGTCAGCACTGGTAGGTCTGGTGCGTCATTGGTGGCACTGATAGTACTACCAGTGCTCGTCATTGCATAAGATGGACGAACACAACGATAACTTTGAACTGACATCGGATCAAACGGAAAAAGTACTTCAGTTTCAGGTTTGCCATCAATTGGTCACTAATTAGACCACTCTTTGGATGATTTGATTTTGTCCTCAATTTGTTTCCTCTAATGTCTTAACCAATGATTACTTTAAACAATGTTTTCATTGATTTTTCAGTTGATTTGTATTTTGTATAACAAATGAGTGAATAAAGTGACGAATCATTCAATCATTGAATCATTGAATCAATTGTTAACTCATTTTGACTTTCATTTCATTGATTGTTGTCTTCTCTTCAGGACTTGACAGGCATTGAAGACTTGGACAGATGTAAGCAAATACTGGAACAAAACAATTGGGACTTTGAGGTCAGTCTTGTGTCCAAACAATCGATATATTGATTGACAACTCATTTGTTTACTTTCACTTCAGATCTCAGTTCGGCTCACATTAGACGGAAATATAGACACAAATAGTAATTCATCGACACTTCGGGACACAAGTCTAAGACACAGATCGGTGGCCGACAGTTCAACGACCAGTAATTCAGAGACAAATCAGTTGCAGAGAAATAATAACAATAATAACGACTACCGAAGAGCTGAGACCCGACTGAGTGTCTGGTCGTTCACAACACGTCTCATATCATTGCCATTCACTTTCATTTACGACACATTACTATCAATACTTAGGTTTGCGTTGTCTCTCATCAGAACAGATCAGATAATCAGTAAGTCTTTGTGTCCTGTCTTTCATTTGATCCCATTTTAGTCCCTCTTCTAAACCCCTGACACTCGGAAGCACTCATTTGTTTCGGGAATGCATTTAATTATCCATTGATTCAATGGTTTTGTTATTTACAGGCAATTGGTTTGTAATTTGGGTTTAGTTTTGGTTTTTATATAAAAATTGTTATAAAAAATGATTTTTTGATTCAATTTTTATGTTTTTATTGAAATGACTCTTAATTTATGAGTTGTTAAGCAAAGGAAAGGAAAGGAAATGAAAGTTAAGTTAAGTTTTGATTAATATTTGTTTGAATTAAAAGTTGAATATAAAACCAGTTTTTGCGTCAAATGTTTCGCTTATTTCTGACGAATTGAACGCAAATATTAATGCAATTATTTTTTTTATTGCATTTTAGTGTTAAATGATTACAAAATTCAACCCTTTTTTCAAAATCATCGCTAATTTTGTTTAGTTTTAGACGTTTTTATCCCTTTTTATCGTATTTTACATTTTCTTCAAGTTTTATCGATAATTGAGTTTTTTTTTGTTAATTAAAAGTCATTTATTAAACTCCTGTTTGAAGTGACCCTTAAAACCCGATTGTTTGGCCAAAGCTTCCGCTATTGGTATGTGTTTTGTGTTAAATTAGATTTGATTTTTGAGTTAAACTTAATCTTAAAATAAGTTTTTGTATAAAAGTGTTATTAAAATATATTTTAAGATAACATGAGTTTAATGTAAATATAAATTCATTTTTATAATGAAATCATTGATTGAAAAACTAAAATAACCTTTGATTTCAAATGCCTTAATGTTGAGTGCAATACCCAAACCATTGCTAAAAAGGGCTTATCTTTACGTAATCTCTGATTAAAGTAAATGTTTGGTTAAAATTAATGACGAAATACAAAGCATTTCATAACAAAGGCATTGAATTAATCATTATTTCAGTCATTTGTTTCATATTTTATGGAAACGTGTTTTATATCTCACTTTAAATTCAAATATTTTAAACTTTTATTCAAAAGACTATTGTATTTAAGATGAACTTGAGGTTAGCTGTGGTGACGCTTTTGTCTGATCAGGGTCTCAGTCAAGCCTTTCATTAGTCGATTGTCTTCAGTATTGATTAGTCATTCAATTAGTTTGTAATTAATTTTATGAATATTTATATAATTTATTGAAACAAATGAGTGCTTCAGAGAATGATATCAATTCAGACTTGGACTCAGAGGTCATTTCAGATTTGGACTCAGAGGTCATTTCAGATTTGGACTCAGAGGTCCAAATGGACTCAAGTCAAGCGGAAAGTGATATGAATTCATATCCCGTTTCCGAGGAGTCGATCAATCGGTCAAACGATGATTATATCGATAGTACCTCTGAGGACGAGTCTAACCACTTGTGCGCCTTTGAGGACGACTCGGACGCATTTGAGTCCGAAGTCTATGATATGGACGAAAACATAATTGTTGCTAATCTTCCCATAGATTTTCGCGAGACTTCCGGCGACGGCAACCGATTTTTAGCAGAATTTGAACTTAAATACGGGTCAAGACATCCTCTCTTCTATTCTGGCACTTATAGTCAGGCCTTGGATGAGGCGAAGCGTGACTTAAAGTTTCTATTAGTATACCTGCACTCAGAGACACACGAAGACACCCAAGAGTTCTGTCAAACAATTGTAACGAATCAACAGTTCATTGATTTTATAAATCAGCGAAACCTACTGTTCTGGTCGTCATCCGTGACTTATAGTGACGGCTATCGGGTGTCACAACAGCTTCGGGAAAGCACTTATCCGTATTTGGCGTTAATTGGACTGAAGGGGAACCGAATGCTTGTCGTTCGCAAATTGGAGGGAAAGACAAACATTGAAACGCTTTTAACACAACTCCGACAGAGTATTGAAGAGAACGAGTCCGGCCTTATAGCCGCACGACTGGAAAGGGAGGAAAGAAATATGAATCAACTGATACGCAAACAACAGGACGAGGCGTTCGCCGAGTCATTGAAAGCCGATCAGGAAAAGGAAAGGAAGAAAATGGAGGAACGGAACAAAAAAGAAGCCGAAGAGAAGGCCAAGAGAGCGGAGGAGATGGAGGCCAACCATAGAAAACAATTATTAATGCAATTAAGGGAACAGTTAGTCAAAGAGATACCCTCAGAGCCGACGGATAAGTCAAATGCAAATGCAATACACTTTTTGATTAAACTCCCGAACGGCACACGTCTTGAGCGATGGTTTCTGAAGACAGAGTCGATTAGGTTTTTGTATTACTTTGTATTTTGTCATAAAGAGTCTCCAATCAACTTCGTTATACGAACCAACTTTCCCACTCGGGATCTGCCCTCCCATTCACCACAAGTCCAAGACTTTATATTCAATGAAGACAACAGTGTGAGTCCCGTCGGCACCAGTAGTGATGCGCCCACTTTCGGCGAGTGTGGACTTGGAAGCAGAGAAATGCTTTTTGTGCACGACTTGGAGGCCTAACTGCTAACTACCTGTCCTCTAGAAGAGTAAACAAGCAGACACTCAATCGGTTTCACAATTTGTTTCATTTGTTTTGCTTTATATTCTGTAATAATATTTGAAATGAATTACATTTTCAACAAAAAATTATTTCTATTTATTTTAAATGAAAAAAAAATTAATAAAAAATGAAATGAATGTAAAAATTGTTTATTTAATCAAAAGAAATGCAAAAAATTGTCAAAAAGTAAATATTTTTTGATAAAAATGATTCAAAAGTGAAATAAAATCTAAAAATAAAATTTTGGATCAAAACTAAAATCTGATTAAAAGTATTGAATAATTTGCCGAAAAATATGATTAATGTTTGAATGAAAATGAAATTCATTGCAATGTTTGACTTTTTTTGGGCGCAAAACAGACCCTGAATTGAATTCATTAAAAATCTGGTGAGAAATGCTTTGTTTGTCTCAACTCTTCGTCATTGCGTTCCCGTTTAATATGAGATGAATTGTCGTTTGAGTCAATCGACTCCCGACTCATACCCACTGAACGATTCAATTGCATTCTACTGCTCGCAGGACTGACACCGCGTCCAATACCTGCGCCCATAATCCTGGGTTTGAATGGATTAGTACGAGGTCTGCGAAGGTCTTCATCTTCGGTCTTGACCTCAGTTTCCTCTCTCGGATCCAAATACGGCGGAAAAGCACTGCTTTCACTGAAATAAACAATAAATACAATGAAAACAAACCAAACCCTAAAATCTAACCCTTCTTTCAGTTGTGCAGTGATTTGTGTCTCATTTGCGTCCAATTGTTGACAATTTTTATTGAATTCAATCAACTCTTTGTAATACTTCTTACGTTCCGCGGGTTTTAAGACTTGTATTTCAATCGATGTCTTAATCTTAAACGGCTTTTCGTCGCCGTTTTTGTCTTCATTGTCCGCTAATCCCGGAATCACATAATTCTTATGTTTACTACTGTCGACCTCCAGATCCCAGTCCTCAGAAGAGATAGGATTATCAGATCTGTTGACAACTGGCCTATTAATAGGTGCCGTACGGTTACGCGACTCCTCTGTTATAGACATTGAAATGAATTGAATTCAACAGAAATTAAAGACTAAAAGAAATACCGATTTCACGGATCACTTGTCGACTGTCTCTACACATAAGGATGTGGTTCTGGAGCTCTTTGGCCGGGATTTTATGCGATGCGTTGAATGGACAGTCCATCAGCACAGGGTTGTCGGGATTCTGGGCAATGGTAAGGGGTATAATCAGGGTTACAATTACTGTTACATCAGTGCAATGACTGTCCAAACCTTAGAGCACTTAACGATATGCATCTGTAGTCGACGGGCGGCCACTTTGTGCAACGGATTGTAGGGACAGGTCTTCAAAACGTCTTTGTGTTGTGTAAACGTTGCCATCGTTTGTGAGGATTGTCTAAAATGTCTTAAACCTGGGATCAAAACAATGAATAAAATGATTTCAATGTTAATATTTACCACAAAATTGTTGTCAAAGTAATGAAAATAAGTGTAAAATATATAAAACAATGGATTTATTGATAATAAATGTCTAAAACATGTGATAAATGACTAAAACTTTGATTCAATTGAATGTAAATTCAAAACACATTTAATGTTTATATTTGTGTTCAATGTCTGTGAAAAACAAAGTAAACCTAAAGTCACGTGAATTGCACACAAGTTTTGGCTCTGTTTTCAAATGCTTTTATACTGAGATAAAAAATACCCCTTAAATAAGATAATCCCCGCATTGAACCCGGATTATACTGGATTAGTCTAGATCAGTTATCAAATGATAAAATATTGAAATCTTTTTACATTTGATCGAAATTTAGTTTACATTAAGTGTTATTTGAAATGAGATTAATATTAAATTATTAAATGATCAAGATTCAATTTATGATAATCTGATTTTTATAACTTACAATAAATATGAGGAAAATATTAATGTTTGATATGAATTGTATTCAAAATTAACTTCAAATGAAATTTATTTAATGTTTTTAATACTTTCAAAATATTTGACACAAAAGTCACGAAAACAATAATACTTTAAATCAAATTCAAAAAACTGTTTCAAAACCAAAGATGTCTTCAATTTTAGTGGCAATCACTTGCTTTCTACTGATTGGTCAGTCGTGTGTACAGAGTATCGGCAAACTGTGCAAAAAAGGACACTTGAATTCAGGAGTTACCACAAGTGATGGAAGAATATTCCTATTCTTTGACCACTATATGACAGAATTGGATCAAAACCTAAGAGTAATGAAAACCTCACAGAAAATAAGCGATTATTTTGAAGGCTTAGACTTTGACCAAATCGACGCCGCATTCACAGCCATTGGAGACAATAACCCTAATCGGGGTAAAACTTATTTCATAAGAAACAATGTGATCAAAGAGTACGTAAACAACAAACCAACTGACCTTCAGTCCAATATGAATGATTGGGTGCCGAAACCTATACAAGTGATTCTCGCAGTCAATCAAATCGATGACAATATTGTATTGTTTTTTAATAAACAATGGATGAACTATCCAGTTATTATGGACTCAGTAACTAACCCTGTGTATGTGGATTCATCAAGTTATCACGATATATCCCAATTCATTCTCAACCCCTTTACTTACCAACAATTGGAGATCAAAGCTATCATTCCTTTGAAGAATGAAAGTTATCTTGTTTTGTATAACTCAGTTGATGGCAGACAGTATGGAAAGCATTGTGTCTTTAATTCACTGAACAAAAAGGTATTAAATTATTATTTAATAGAAAGTATTGAAAGTAATAATTATTTTATTGACTTTTAGTGTCAGAACTTTAGAACTACTGAAAATATTTGTCCAAAATTTACTGAAAGGTAAGTTTTGTTTATGTACTTTATATCTTCAGGGGTTATTCGGGGTCTAATAATTGTCAATAAAATATCACCCAATGTCTAACACTTGAGATCAAACTCAAAGACCTTATTTCAATATTATTTATAAAGTAAATCTAAACTCTTTATTATTTATCATTGACACAACCCTTAGAGCACCATTCGATAAAACCCCATTCCCAAGTGGGAATCCCAACAGTTATATACCTGGGCAATACATTGTAAAAGTATGTTTTAATATTCAGCATATCTTTGAAAGATAATCTTTCCCTGAATAGATCACCCATTGTATGCCTCACTTCTCACAGATTTCACTTAAATTATAAAATTGTTTTTTTTCAGTTACTTTACGACAACCACAAGAAAAGCAGGACCTGCTCCTAGTGTGGGCACAGGTATGAGATGTTAAATTTTAGTTTAATTATTACATATAATGTAAATTTCAGAGGAAGACAGTAATGACTGGTTTCTAATGATTATAAAACTTTTGATGTTAATCATTATAATCGCACTCATTGTGGGTTTAGTCGCATATTTTGTCAAAAGGATTGCGACAACAGAGGAGAGATCACCGAAGGAAAAGAATGCCAGTCCTCCCAAGCCCTGATCAAAATTTAATACATTGTTATCATTTATTTTAATATTTTGCTAATGTTTTATAAAATTTTAATTTTGTTATTGAAATAATATTTTTGAATTTAAATATGAAAAACTGAACTATTTTTAAGTAATCCGGGTATAAATGTTGGTTTCTGTGGTGGTGTTTTAAAAGTTTGTTCTTTAATTCAAATAACTTTATATTAATTTTATAAATTGTTTCAGGAATGGATGGGTCGAGAGGTGGGAAGGGGTTATGGCTTTCTAAGGTTTGTGTCATTTATATCCATAACATTGAGATCCATATCAAACGAATCTTAATTTCAATGTATTTTCGTATTGTTTGACATTTTTATACTAAAAGTATAATCGGATTATAAAATGGGTAACAATTTATATGTTAAATGAAAGTGCAAATCAGTCACGCGTTTGAAGTTTTAAATATATGTTTTGAATTAGTTTTTGGTAATAAAATAAATGCAAACATTTGAACGAAAGCCACGAAAACATAACATTTTGTTTAAGAGATGATTCCAAAACTAAAGATGTCTTCACTACTGATAGTAATAAATTGGTTTCTATTGATTGGACAGTCGTGTGAACAAGGTGTAGGCAAACTGTGCAGAAAAGGACAGTTGGATTCAGGAGTTATCACAAGTGATGGAAGAATATTCCTATTCTTTGACCACTATATGACAGAATTGGATCAAAACCTAAGAGTAATAAATAATTCACAGAAAATCAGCGATTATTTTGAAGGCTTAGACTTTGACCGAATCGACGCCTCATTCACAGCCAGTGGAGACAATAACCCTAATCGGGGTAAAACTTATTTCATAAGAAACAATGCGATCAAAGAGTACGTAAACAACAAACCCACTGGCCTTCAGTCCAATATTAGTGTTTGGAAGCCTAGCTTTAATAGACGGGTGAATCTTGTTGTAAATCAAATCGATGACAGCATTGCAGTGTTTATTTATTTAAATGAGACCCTGATCACTTCCGGTTTGTTTGTTATGAATTCCGTGACTGACCCTTTGTATGTGATGGGAGCCAAATACCTGAATACAAGCGAATTCATTAAATACCCCAGGTACCACCATAGTTTGCTACTAAAAGCTGTCATTCCCTTACGAAATGAAAGTTATCTTCTTTTGTATAACTCTTTTAAACCCGAAATGTCTGGAAAGCATTGTGTCGTCCAATCACTGATCAAAATGGTATTTAAATTACAATACAATAGAAAGCATTGAAAATAATAATCCTTTTATTGGTGTTTAGAGTAACTTAATTGACACTGAAAATATTTGTCCAACTTTTGATGACAGGCAAGTTATTTCCCATATTATGTTATTGGTGTCTAATAATAGTCAAAATAACACCTTTTGTTTCGCACTTAAGATTACATTAAAAACTTTATTTCAATATCTTTATAAAGTAATCTCTTTTTTGTTTATTACATCTAAAGTCTTGTAAACTATTCTTAGAGCATCACTCTATGAATGCCCATTCCCTTAGATAGGATACCTGTCCAACACTTGTTTCAATATTCAATATACAGTATTTTATTCTAAATTCAGTGACCGATCCCTTTCCTCATTCCTCTTAGACTTCACTTAAAATATAAAATTTATAATTGAATTGTTTTTTAGTTACTTTACGACAACCCAATCAACTGATGATAACTTTAGCACAGGTATGAAATGTTAATTTTTAATTCAATTATCAAATCTAATGTAAAATTTCAGCAAAGAGTACTAAATCCATACATGTATTACGATATGCACTCATATTTTTGATGTTAATCATTGGGATAGTAATTGTTGTCATTGTAATGATATATTTTATCAAATTTGACAAAAGAGAGGACACAACCCAATAATTGGTTGCCATTCCTAGAGACTAACAAAAATCTAATTCATTGTTATTATAATATTTATACAAATATTTTGCGTATAATTAATAAAATTTCAAACTTTTTAAATTGAATTAATAAATAGAGATACGGAACTAATTTAAAGTAATCCGGGTATAAATGTTTACTACGACAAGAGTTTTCTATTCAATTTATATAACTTTAAATTGGGTTTTAAAAATTTGATTCAGGAATGGATGGGTTGAGAGGCGGGAATGATATTATAGGTTGTCTCGAAAGGGTTGTCTTATTATATCCGTTGAATCAAATAAATCTTAATTTCAATGTATTTTCGTATTGTTTGACAATTTTTTCGGTCAAATGAAATGTTATTTAAGGTGTAAATCAGGTGTGCGTTTCAAATCATATACTGTAATCTTAAATAAGATTTTGGTAATGAAATAAATGCAAACTTTTGAACACTAAATAAACACAAACAACAAAACAATAACATTTGTCAAATAAATTGCCTGGTCATATTGTTAAGCATTTTATTTCAATTGTTCGCTCAATGTTTGAACTAAAGTCACGAAACAATAATATTTTGAATATTTTTTTATAAATCAATTGTTTGATAGTTTGGGTATAATGTTTTCAATTAAGGCATATTTAATACAAACCATTTGCTTCCTATTGATTAGACAGACATATGAACAAGGTATAGGAAAACTGTGCCAAAAGGGTCATTTGGATTCAGGGGTCGCCACACAAGACGGAAGAATATTCATATTCTTTGACAACTATTTGACTGAATTGAACCAAAACTTAGTGGTTGTCAACAGAAATGCAATGAAAATCAAAGATGTTTTTAATGGCTTAGACTTCAACCGAATGGATGCCTCGTTCACAACCGATGGAGTGAATAACCCTAATCGGGGTAAAACCTATTTTATAAGTAATAAAGCTATCAAAGAGTACACAAACACCAGACCAACCGGTCTTCAACACAATACCGATGATTGGAAGTCAACGAAACACTTGTCAAACATTAATCTCGTTATCAATCAAATCGATGACAAAATATCAATACTTTTTGATTTGAATCTCAAAAATGGAAAACAAAATGATTTTATTCTTTACATTTTGGACTCAATAACTGACCCGACAATGGTTTACTCGGTCAGTATATTAGACACAACCAATCTAATAGAGAAACGATCCAGGGACAACCTTTTCCTCAAAGCTGTTATCCCTTTGAAAAATAATAGCTATTTTATACTTTATAACCCTTTGGACACCAGATATGATGGAAAGTATTGTTTAACTCAGTCACTAAAAGAAGGGGTATTTTAGAGATGTTTTAATGAATATAATAATCATTTTGTTGATTGACTTTCAGTGCAATACTTTAAAAGACACAAAAACTCTTTGCCAGACATCTAATGAAAGGTCTGTTTTTAAATTATAATTTTTTATAAAAGGGGTATTCGAGTCCATCAAATGTTTTATTGAAATCACACCCTTGTCTTACACTTTAATTATTTTTTTGTTCACAAACCCTTAATATGAATATTTCAGTGAAAGTATACCCTTTTGTGTTAATTATCTTATTTATTGTTTAACACAACTGTAACTCTAAAGATCTACTCAAGGAATACCCTCTCCTCCCCCTCGGAAGACAAGACCTATACAAGGAATACCCTCTCCTCCCCCTCGAAGGACAAGACCTACACAAGGAATATCCTCTCCTCCCCCTCGGAGGACAAGACCTACACAAGGAATACCCTCTTCTCCCCCTCGGAGGACAAAACCCACTCAAAGACCAACAGTTAGATGGACTCCAAGGATCACAAGCACTCGAAGAACTACTACTACTCGAAGGCCAACAACTACTTTGAGGACAACCCTTAGAAAGTGGACGAATATGAGTCATATGACCACAAGAAGAGATATAAAGACAACAAATAGTCGCTTGACTTCACAGAAAAGGTTGAATTGAATTGTTTTAAACATATCTAAGCATCGGATTAAAAGTTTGATAATTGAAATCAATATCAATCAAATATATGATCTTAGTGATTTTCAGTTTGAAACCAATATTACCCCTGAATTACCTCTTATTTAATACCTGACTCGACTGCCTCTTAACTTAAATAAACTCTCATTAAAATTGATTTTTTAGTTTTGAAACCACTTCTACAACAATGACAACAATGGTAACAATGAAGACTACGGTTACGACGACGGTTGCACCAAATCAATCACCAGATGTGACAGAGGGCACAGGTATTAGAAAACAATTTATCATTAAATAATTGAGTTTTAATTATAATATAACATAATATCCAGAAAAAGGGGGCAAATCCTGGCTTTTAGTGCTTTTCTTACTTTTAATATTAATTATTGGTTTCGCAGTAATTGTAAGTTTAGTTATATTTGTTATCAAAAGAAACCAAAAGAGTGGTAAAGATGGACCAAAAAAGTAAAATAAAAAACAATTACATTATTATTGACACAAATATTTGGGCAAATGATCTAAAAATACAGAAATAAGTGAAATACGATTGAAAACAAAAGTTTTATGAGTTTTGAAATATAAAAATAAATATAAAATGATTTTAATGTTTAAGAAATTTAGATTTTATTTTCAAAATAAATAACATTTTCTTATAATTATTCACTTCATTGAAAGAAAACTATACTTATGTTTGAATTGCATTTATATTTCCTGTTATTTCTAGTTTTATATACAAAAAGACTTTTTTAATGAGGAAATACTGTTTTGCAAACAAATTGCTGTTCAGATGATTAACCGTCTTTTGAATGTGTTTCAAATATACGGTTATCTTTGCTTCAGATTCATCTGAAACAATGTTTGGATCTATTGTTTGCAGAAAAATACAATACATTTATATTTATACCACTTTTAGATCACTTCCCCAATGACTTTGCACTGCATTTGTCTCTCAGAGAAAACCATTATTTTGTTTTTAGTTTTACTAATGATTATTGAAATTCTTCGCAGAAATCAGATTTCCTTCAGATCTGAGTCAGTATTACATAAGTTGTTGTCAGGAAAAAGTGAAAGCCATTAATATTAACACTAATTTATAATTACTTTCATATTTATTAGCAAATGATAATAAATTAAAACAAAAATGTGAACACATATTACCCTTTGGTTTGAAATTTTAAAAATAAGAGAAAATATTTTAATTATAATTACTTTCTAATGAATTTGAAAGCAATTTATTTTAATATATATTTTTATCACTTTTTAAAAATAATAGTTGTTTTACAAGTAGTTTATTATTTGATAACAACTTTTTGCAGGAAATGCTTTGCAACACAATTAATACCGTTGTTTGCAATGTTCATAATCATAATCACCTTCACCTTCGATGCAAACCTAAATAATCGCTTGATTTTAATACCTGTGCCATAAATATTGATGAATAGGTTTTCAACTATGCTTTTAATAGCATTAAAATTCTTCGTATAAATGACCCAAATATTAGGCCCGAAAAGAAGACTCTGAACTAAACGTTAGTCTAATATACTGTGTGATGAACACAACCGGAAGAGCACCGGAATAGTGGCGTAAATGAGAGAAACTATTCACAGATTTTGTATCGGAGAGAAATAACTTTCCTTTTTATACTCTCTTATCAGTCATTTGCCTTTCAGTGCAAAATACAATTTAAAAATACATATAATATTAAGGATTAATAAACAGAAAACGTGTTCACTGTTTGAATCAAAAAATATTTCTTTCATTTTAAAAAAAAATATCAAAACTTTTTCATTCATTCAAATAATGATAGTCTTTATAAATGATATGTTTTTCTGGTATTTAGAGTAAAAGTGAAACAAATTTGGATCTTTCCGTTCAAATGATATAATAATAGCAATAATTCAGTTCATTGTACTGAAAATAATAGCAAAAATATTATTAAAATTTTATTACTTAAACAAAATAAACCAAAAATAATATATAAATATTAATAATTCTCAATTGAATTGGTATAAAAATAACTGTATTTTCAGTTTAGCACAGGTAGCTGTAGAGCCAGCACTGGTATCTTGTAATTTGTTTGAGTAAATACCAGTTTTGCAATTAAAATGTTATTTAGTTTATTGATACTCCAGTGTATCCTCGGTTAATGTATAGTCAGTTACCGGTTATTCAAATATGTTTTACAAACTTTATATCAAATATTAATTTCACTTTCAAATCAACAAAAAAAATACAAAAACTCTTAAACGCTTTGTGAATGAAGTGTTGAATAAAGAAAAATGTTTTTAAGACGTCTAATAGTTTTGTATATAATTTGATTTGTTTTCAAAGTAATTCTCTCTCTCTCTCTCTCTCTCTCTCTCTCTCTCT
>JAQGAT010000599.1:0-26861 GCA_034687845.1 Pantelozetes paolii | reverse complement strand
GTGCAGAACCGGTCAAATGTAGTCGTAATGTAGTGATAGTTCCCGACAAGAGTTTGTCTCAAATCACTCAAGAGTTTAATGTAATTGTATTGCCGGGAGGTTTGGGAGGCGCTGAGGCATTGGCCGCCTCTTCACAAGTGGGACAACTTCTTAAGAAACAGGAAAGCGATGGAGCCATAGGTCCCGGGTTCGCGCCCCGGTTGAGACCATGATTATTTAAAGCTCCCCTATTTGTTATAAAATCGTCTGATTGTTATGACACACTCTTTTACGAAAGACCATCCCTGGGATGAGTATTCGGGTGTATAAATACAATACAAATACAAATACAATACAATTATTCTTTGCTTTCATTCATACGATTATTATTAATGTCTTCAGTATTTAAGTCTTGTTTTTTGATGTTTGAATGCATTGAAAACATTCGCACTTTTGCTGTAAAAAGAGAACTACAGTATATTATTTCTACCTCTCTCATCTTAAATTAACAATTACCCCTTAACTTTCACCCCCTGTTTTTACACATTGTTGTCGTTGGCCAACAAAAAACTAATGAACTTATAATTCTAGTGATACTAACCGTAAGCCAAAGTGTATTATAATTAAGTATTAATACAATTATTATATATTTTTTTATTATTATATAATATTTTTTGAACCAATTATTCAGATAATCATTATTTGATTTTGTAATTAAAAAGTGAAATCAATATTAATATTAATAAATAAAATGTGAGAAAAATTGTTGACATTTTTTAGATTGTCTTTGCGCTGACGTCAGATCTGAGATTAGATAAGAGATTTTTTGTGTGTGAATTGAAACTTTTGTTTGAGTTTTTGTTTCCGAATATTTTATGTAATATTTTTGTATTCAAAATGTTTTTGAATTTTCATTTGTGTTTATTATTAGATCTGTTTTTGAATGAGTTTTTGTCGCATTTTTTTGGCAAACCTTACTTTAAAAAAGCAAAATTAAGGGTAGGTTTTGAGCGAAAATGTTATTTCGTTTGCAATAATCAGGTTATACTGTCATTGGATTTTTGAAGGCCAGGAGTAAACAAAAAACATTTTGTTATCATTGTTTGTTGAGGTATTGGATGAGAGGATTTAAGGGGCCTTTCAATTGAATGCAAATCAGGGGCTGAAGATCTCATTCATCAGAGTTTTGTTCAGTTCTTTAGATAATTCATATAAAATGAAAATATTTGAAAGCAATTTGAAAGCTATTGACATAACATTAAAATGAAGCAAAACATCTGATTTTGAACTAAGATTTTGATTATCAGCGAAACGTTTACTTCATTTTTCACTTTTTATTATCTCTTTAATGATATATAATTGAAAACATTTATCATTTGTTTGCATTGAATATCATTTTTCATTCAAATCCATGAAATTCACAGTAAATTTAGTGCAAAAATATTTCTGCAATTATTTTCATTCAATCATTATATCTGTAACTGAATTGTGATTCAAATGTTTTACAGATTTGTTTCATTGAGTGATAAAAAAATATTTTAATTTTTCTTTTATCGACAATTAGTCGACAATTAAAGTGATTATAAAATGCAAAAAACTGCAAACAGTTAGCAAACGATTGTATAAATTATTTACATTTTCTTGTTTTCAATACAACTTTTTCTCTTTGATATTCACAATACTTGTAATGACTTATAATTATTGTTTTTTTGCTGCTATTTTACTCAAAGACCTGTCTCATACTAAGAGGTGCGCCGTTTAATTGCAATTAAATTTTTATTTCAATTCAATTGAAATCTATTTTTTTATTTCTCAAATGAATAGCAAATAATAAGTCTTTTCTCTATTTATTTCTCAATAATAAAAAAGTTTTGTTTTGATTTCAATTCAAACCAACAGTTATTCTTCTGCCAAACATTTGTTTGCAACCCCTCTTGAATGCCAACCCCTTCTCAATAGGAAACTAATGGATATTAAGAAACTGAAAATAAAATATAAAAATCCTTTCAATTCATTGAAAACATGATTAGTTTTTGCGTTAAATATAGTGTTATTTTGATAAAAGTTTTGCTAAAAATCTGAATAAAAATAAAATTAAATAAATATTCAGTTATTTCCACACAATATATAAAATGAAAGTAATTTTTTCGTACATTCTTTTCGCGTATATTCAATGCAATTATAAAAATACTTTGCATTGAATTGAGTGAAGAAAAAATTGAAATCATTTCCTTAACTTTGAATCAGATTTTTATATCTAAAACACTCTTTTGGCATAACTTTTGCTTCACTATCAGAGAATTCTTTAACTCAGGGGTAACCAAGTTGTCAGTAATTACAATTGCAATTTAAGGTGCATTTAATGACTATTATTAAACAAAAAATAGACAATGTTTTCATTCATTTATTTAGAATTCACTTTTATCTGTTTCTAGTGTTTAATTATTTAAACCCTGAATAGTTTTCGTAATTGTATTTACAGCCCCTAACTTTACACCCCCTTAGGTATTATGTCAATGATGTGAGAGATTAAATGTGTTTATAAGATAGTCAGCGATAGTTAAAGAGTGAGACTATAGATAACTAAAACCCATAAATACATTGAGTTTTATATGTAATGAATGTATGTTTTTGCAAACGTTTACTCCAAAAGCAGATCTAAATTTGGAAACAAATCACTGAAAACAGTGTTTTTCAGATGTGTTTTCACTAGAGATGAGTTACAGAATCAAAATTCCTGTGCTCTACATGTAATGCCACCTTATATTTAGGTCCCCTTTTTCGCCCAACAGTACTGGTGTTTAAATATAGTATTTTTTCTTTAGTTTATAATTGAAAGTGTAATCAATTTTTTTGGCAGAAAGTTATCTAAAGTTTCTTTGGATTGTATTTTATTTATCATTTTTGGCTATAATTAGTGAAGAAATCATTGAATTAATGGCAAATGTTTTCAGATTTATATCAAATGCTAAATAAAATCATTTTTATTATTGTTTTGATTATTAAAGTCTTAACTCAAATGAGGTTTTTGTAATTGAATTGAAAATATTTTTATAGTTTCAGGAATTTGAGTTCAATTTGTTATATTTTTCTCAAAATGTTAGACAAAATTCAGTCAAAAATTACTGTTTCTCTTAAAATATTTTTTACTTCCAATCGCTTAACACAACTCATCTCTCAATAAACTGTTTTAACGATAACTTAAGTAATAAATCCTAAAAATAGCAGTTTTTAGCTCTTATTTGCTCTTAATTTTTAAATTTCCTCTATTTTCTCCACTTTTTGTGATTTTCAGTGAATTCATTGGCAATAAAACCACTTTTACTTTCATCAGTAATATTTAAAACATCAATCCAGGAGATACTTTTATCCCCACTTTATACCCCTTGAAAACAGTTCACAATTAGTATTTTAATTTTCACTAAACAATACAAAACTCAATCATTGAATTGAAGTATTTTTAACGACTCTTTACTTTTGTATATTTGATATTCAATCGTATAATTGCTTTAAAAGAGGAAAAAATAAAATGAGAAAAGAATTGCAGAAAAATGTTTGACTGAAAAAAAAGTTTATTTAAATTTTCATATGTTTTGCACATTAATTAGGAAACAGAAGAATAAACTGATATTCAAATGAAAGTAATATTTTTATTACAAGTATTTCCTGTTTATTCATAATTGCATTGCATTTTCAAATGAATTATGAGTTATATTCACTAAAAAAATATCTATTGTTTGACTGAAAAATAGTTTTTGTATTTCAAACAAATTAAAGACTCTTTTACTGAAAATCTGTTTTACATTTCGCTGAATATTTGCATTAAATTTATGCCAATTCTTCACATTTTGTGTCAAAACTTTGAGAATATTCTTCCAATACTCGCAACAAAAATTGGGTTTCAATTTAAGGGTGTTTTTTCACACTTAACGTCTGAAAAGTTTGTTTAATTAATGGCATATTTGTTGCGAATATTAAATACTATTTATTTTTAGACTATTTATCACACAATTCATGATTTGATGCTTAAATAATTGAAAACATGTTTATAAATAGTCTATAAATTTCATTGCATTTTATGCAACACTTTATGAGCAAAATGTGTGAAAAACTGTTTACGCAATCAAAAACATAATTCACAAAAACATTTCAATTAATTAATTGTTGAAAACATTAGTCTTTTATTGCTTTTCATATTATTTACACTTATTTTCTGTCATTTCATTCAATTATTTCATTTTCAAGTCATAGTCATTGGGTTTCACTGAAAAGGGGCTTAAATTTGATTCTTATTACATCCCCTATAGAGTGATGAGTCGTGTGAACCTTCAGGTCTTTGTCCATCAAGTGGTGAGTCGTCTGAAGACAACGGAACCGATTCACCTGAGCTCTTGACTGGTGGAGTACCTGCCGGTGTGACCGCCACTACATATGCACAGTTGGAAAATGCTTTACCCCTTAACTACTTAACTGAAGCCAATTTAATCAGCAATAAGTTAACAAATCGTCAGTTGATCTCACAATTGGCTAATAATAATGGTTTGTATTCACTATTCTTTAATTTTCACTAAAACCCCCTTAAAATCTGTTATTTTTCAAGATTGCCCCTTAAGAGTAGGATATTTATGTGTGTTTTTAATTGATATGTAATCAACTGTTTTCATCCCATCCTCAGTATTATCCTCGACTCCGTCATCACTATCTCAGTCATCCCAGTGCTCATCTACCGGTGCGACCACTTCTCTGGCCCAGCAGTCAAACAGCGCCACAAACAGTAATTCATCAAAATTGGGAACAAATAAATACAATTCAAACCAAACAATACAATCATTGCCATCAATGAGTCACTCGTCGGCCCAACACTTGCTGAGCGCCGGTATGTCATAGACTAACCATTCTTTAGATGACAAGACTTTAATCATCGATTCAATTGAGAGATGAATTGAAATCTAAAAAATTGTTTTTTGAATAAAATCTCAATTAAAATAAATAATAAATAGTTTTAGAAGTGAAGCAAATGATTATAATTTTCAAATCAAACCCTTAGATAATTACACAATGAGGGGATGGTATGTACTTTGTAGGGGAAAGTGGTCTTCATTTGAATGGATGATTGAAATGTTGTTTACAATAATCATAATTAAAGACCAATTTTATGAATGAATTTATGAATGATTTTCAATACTTTTTCATTGAATTTATAGGAAATATCTTACTGTGCGCTAACGGAAGCCAAATATCAATACCCACCGGCCAGTCATCTCAGTCTTCCCCGTCCACCTCTACGCCAACCCTTATGTATAATCCGACTCAAGGTGTGGTGTACGCGACCGCTGGCACACATACCGGTGCTAACAGTCTTATAACAGAAGGACTTATACTTAATTTGGGCCAAAATCACAGCACAGGCACTGAGTTTCTCATCAATAATAACACCTTTTCACAAGTAATTCAATAAAAACATTGATTTGTTTCACAATTTGTTCACATATTTACTAAATGTTTGCCAATATTTTAGTTACAATTACAGCAATCGAAGCCAATGACAAGCACTGGCCAAACATCCGGTGCCAAACGGCAAGAGTCGAACAAAAAGCAACGAATGAAACAATAAATTAAATAATTATTTATTTATTTTTTGCCAAAACTATTGATAATTAAAGTCATTATGACATCAGAAAAGAGTCTATAAAACTATACTGAAGAAAGGAAATCCCCCTTTATTTTGGAGTTTAAGGGGGTTTTCAGTAAAATATTTCTATTGATTGTATATTTCTTAACTCACTATTAATAAGTGCCTAAAGTTTTTAGTGAAATACATATTTAAACCCCTTTTTTGTATTAGATTTTCATTTTGAATCAAAAATCTATTGTTTTTTAATTGACTTTTGATTTTTTTTTGTCCAAAAAAAGGTCAATTATTTCTTAATTTATTCATTGATTGACAGCTTTTTTGTTAATTTATAAAATAAAATACAAATTATATATTGTTTTCATAAAAATAAATTAAAATTTAATCAAAATTTTGTGTAATTTCTAATCAAAAGACTAAAAAAATATTTACTTTTTGTTTGATTTCATAATTCATTTGTTATGTTATGTAAAGGAATCACAAAAACACTTAATTTTTAAGAAATTATTATTAAATTAAAACAAAAAATTAATTTTCATTAATAATAATAAAAATAATGTTTTGACCCTTAATTTCATACAATCTTTGTGTTTCATATTCATCCTTAAAAAGGGGTATTTGAATGACAACTGCTTTTATCCATAGGAGAGCAATTGGATATAGCCTTTCCTATGGCACTGATAACTTCTGGATTTTTAGCCAAACGTCTTATCATTGACTTAAATGCCTCTCAATCTAACTGTGCGTACATTTTCTGTACGCATATATAAACCGATAAAATAGTTGTTTGAATTGAAATTTAGTTTTATTGCAGTTATAGATAATATTGAAATACCTGTTCCTATGCACAGGTGGGTGTCGTAAACATATGGCCCGTTGGTCTAGGGGTATGATTCTCGCTTTGGGTGCGAGAGGTCCCGGGTTCAAATCCCGGACGGGCCCTGGCGTTGCATTTTTGTCCACATTTTTTGGCCGAACAGAGTCTAACCTTATGTAACAAACCGTTAGAGATGTGAGAAAACAGTGAACTTTGAAATGAATATTGATTTCAGTTATAACTTATAATTCATTCAATAGTTTCTTATATTCTTTAAATGCATTCAAAAATACATTCAATTATTCAAGAAATGAGATTAAAATTGTATTTTTTCATTAAATGAGTGGATATTTAGTGATTTTATTAGAATATTAAATTAGCTTGCTCAATTATTTGTACATAAAATTACCCTGTCTACTTTAACGGAGGCTCGTTGGTCTAGGGGTATGATTCTCGCTTAGGGTGCGAGAGGTCCCGGGTTCAAATCCCGGACGAGCCCAAGTACATTTTTGAATTTCTATTTTAAAATTACCTTTGTCAATCATTTTTAATAATTTATAAATACTTTTCAAATAATTTTAATAACAATTAAGTCATAAATTAATTTAAATCTAATTATATTCAGGTTAAAACAAAAAATTAATTAATTTTGTTAAATAAATAAAATTAAAACTCTTTTCCCAAAAATAACGTCAAAACTCTTGGAAACAATAAAAACGTGTTTTTGTTTACAAAACAAATTGTGTTTTCATTTTTGAAATCAATTGTTAATTAAAAGACAAAATGTTTTTACAATTACTGACAAAGAGTTTGAATTCAAATACAAATCAATCAAAAGTTTTAAATCATTTAAATATTATAAGATTTAAATCAATCATAAAAAGGTGTGGATATAAAGAGCCGGCAGAGTTCAAGAAGAGGGACATTAGGTATCAAACGGATACCAAACACAGACCTAAACTCATGTCTTGGGATAACTATCAGGTGCTGTCCTTTCACACCATTTATTGCCATAACTCTACCCTTAAGTGTATATTTGGTCACCTGTTTAGTTGAAAGGGGTATAAATTGGGATGATTTCAAATTTTACCCCCTTTTAGCAATCATTCACTGATTTGGTACTCTTTAATATACTTTTCCTACCCTTCCCTACCCTTCCCTACCCTTCCCTACCCTTCCTCTCATTTAAGAGTAGATTTGTTTGGATTTAATTTAAACTCTGGTATAAATTAATTCATTAGTGATGTGTTTGTTATAAAAACCTACCGTTCCTTCAGTTGTCTTCAAACTACAGTTCCCTATCTTTAGTATTAATTAAATGTTTTTTACCCTTTTGGACAAAAAGGGGTATAAATGACAGTTTGAGTGAACTCTAATAGTGCTGTTTTTGATCTACAGGTGCGGAAGTGGAAGGCCGACCACTGGAACAAGAGATACCCGGCCTGGCAGGCGAGGATGGACTACGCGGAGAATATGGTGCGCTTAGGTATGCCGTTGTCGGCAATACAGGCAACGGTTGACTTACACCCCCATTGTATTCAATACCTTCAGCGCAAAGTTAGCGGCAATATTGAGCTGTTATATGAGGCAACCTATTCTAACTATGTTAACAATACACCCGGGTCCTACTGAACCCTACCTGTGCTCACATTAATTCCACTCAATTTCCCTGTAAATCCCTTTTCAGCCAATTTTTAGTTATTAATAGTCTTTGAAATAAATTTAATGTTTGAATGAGTTTTTGTTTTATTTTTGAATTAATTGTCATTTTTTCTGTCATTTTGTAAATGATTTTGAAAACAATTATTGAGTTTTGCATTCATTGCTGTGTTTTTGCCCCTTATTTTCAAACTCAGAGTCAATAACTCTATTGAATAATGAGTTTTGTGTTAAAAATCAATTTATTCTTCACTCGATTGTGAATTTAATTATATGAGAGAGAGATAGGAGGAGACGGGTATATACAGGGTATGTAGTGTTCAGGGGCTGCAACGGAATATATTCTACATTTCATTTATCGATTGTTTATTATGTATTCATTTGTTATGAAATAAGGGTTTGTTTTCACAAAATGAAAATCCGTTTAATTATTAACGAAAATTGTTTTTATATTAAATGCAAAACAGTTTCAAAAACTTATACTTTATTTCAATTGATATCAAAACAAAAATCATATATACTTTTAGACCACCAGTTCTTGACAGTCACTCCTCTACTGGAACTACTGTACCATTAAATTAAATCTAAATGTATTTTACGAGTCATTTGTTTAACCAAAACATCCAATCCTTTAGCAAATGATTGAATGGTTTTTCAATTATTCAAACATTTCTCTAATGTTTTCTGAAATTAATTCAATAAACAGACAATCAGTGAAACAATTCATTCACTTCTCATAGGTTTTCAACGTTTTCTCTATTGACTAATGATTTGCATAAAAATATATCAATAAATCCAAAGCTAAATGTCGTCGTCAATAGTGACCACACCTGTGCTCTCGTCTCTCGCTTTTATACTTTTTAATCGCTAGTGTAGTAAAGGGACCGACAATTTGTCACTAATTAACATTTAAGAGTTTTATGGCCAGGGATTCAACTGAAGTGATTGACTTGCATTGATAGCACTGGCATATTAATCGGTTGTCCTCCTTATCAAAGTAGACTAATATTAGTGCACAACAGACAGACAATCAATCGCTGCTTCAGTAGACATAACACAAAACATTAGGTTTGGCCGAAAATAATTGATATATTCTTGTGCTGTCACACAATGAATATGAAAATCAGTTTCTATGACAACAGGAGAGAGAAAAATGAAAAAAAAATGAATGAGAAATGACAAACATTTTTGTGTTCTCTCTGTTTGCCATACGATTCACTCAATTGTTGTTATAATGAGAAACAAATATTTCATTCATTTCTAAGAAGCGATAAAAAAAACTTTCCGAGAATTGCGTGAAATGTTTGAATGGTTTTGAAATTATTTGTAAATTTTTTTCAAGAATTTTATAAAAATCTGTTTTTTATGAAAATGTTTTCAAAATAAAGACATTTTTCTCGTCTTATCTCTAAATGAAAGGAAAGTTTTTAAGCTCTGAACGAAAGCACAAAAACTTTGTCTTTGTATACAACTTTGCAAATCTTTGATCAACTCTTGACATCCATTGGACGGGTATTTGTGTGCAGTAGTTGTGATTATAGACACCGCTTACACCCACGTGAGTGATGGGTTGCGGCAATTCAAAGGCCGTACAGATTGAAGACATCGCGAACGGCAGTGCAGTTAAGGATAAACTGCAGAATACTAACGGCGTTACCAATGGCACAGCACCTGCCGGTCCCCGGCCTCTGTCCAGACCAATGACTCCAGGTATGAACAATTGAATTTAAAACCCATTACTCATTTACAAATCAGTTTCATAAATAATACCCTGAAATTCATAACTAATTTTAATCTACTTCACTATATTTTATTCATTTTCACCCCTTTATTTAAATTTCCTTAAATTAAAAGTTAATTAAAAAATATAACAAAAACTAATATTTATTTAAAAAGTTTTATCGATTTTTAATGATTTATTAATTTATGCATAAAATCTGAAAGTCTCTCTCATTTTTTAAAATACCTGTGCATTAAAAATACATATATTTTTGTTGAAAAGCGCCTGAATTTGAGACAAATTTATTAGTGATTTCTGTAATAGTAATGAATTATATTGGGAAAGGGTGAATTTGTATGATTTATTGAGTTTAATAGATTTAATTATTAAATTAGATTCTTATCTACATTTTGGGCCCCAAAGGGGTATTTCAGCGATTATTATAAAATCAGATATTTAAACCCCTGTTGTGTCAGAAAGGTATTTGAGTAATATATTCATTTCAAACCACACCTAAGATATGACCCGAAAATGTGGTCAAAATACAACCATTTATTGACCAAAAACTAGCCAACAGTCCAATAGTTGACACACATTTGTAATCACTGTATTAGATGTGATCGCACGACACATGACATGACATTTGATAACAATTTAATATCAATTACTATAATAGGTATTCACCACAAGATATCATTACCTAAAGACTTACCTCCGGCCCGATCAGGGGTTTTGTCCAGAGCTCGACAAACAATTGATACTACAATTGAGAGTATGATTTACATTGTATATTGGGTTTAGTGATTTAAATATGCCGTTCCCTTTAATCCTTACTATCACTATCAGCATATATTCTTACCCTTGATCTCCTAGGCCTTTTTTATTAAACATTTTGAGCCTAAGTTTGGATTTTATTTAACAAATAATTGTTTTATTTTAAATAATTAGTCCCAAAACCCGTGGCTTTCGATATACCCCTTGACGACAGTCCGTCCAACGAGAACAACGATGAGTCGACCCCTGGGGACAGTAATCAGCCAAAGAAACTGCCGCCAAAACGACTGCTATCTCTGGCCGAACAGCCGACACAACAGTTAACGGCTCAACAAATATCTGAGAAACAGTTGAGAGCAGAGGAGAAACGGTTGGAGTTATTGTCCGAAAGGAAACTAAAGGCTCAGAAATATAACGAAAAGTATTTGAATCAAACAAATCATAACATTATTAATGATAACAGTATTGAAGCAAATGATAATAAAAGTGAACAACAATTAAGTAATTAATAATTATTTGCTTTTTGTATTGTTTTTGCGCTAAAAGTCATTAATAAGTGAATTAAGTATTGATCAAAATCTTAATCATTTTTTGTTGTCAACAAATTAGTTGTTAGTTTCAGGGGCTCAACAAGAAAGGGGCTGTTGTTTACTACCCCTTCCTATCCACCGAAGCGATTGTTATTTAGGTCTTTACGCCTTAAAAGCTGTTCAGTCCCTGAAATAACTTCAATGTATTGATAAAAATGAAAATTCAATTTAAAATGTAAAAAATTGTGTCCTTTTTGTGCTGTTTTTCACTTAAAACTAACAAACGATTGTAAGCTAACCACAAAACCTCCTAATTCTTGGTCATCTCATCAATTAATTTAATTACATTAATGCTAAAAATCAATTCACTCTTTGTTTCTTTTATTTCATTGAAAGACAAGAAAAACAAAATTATTTTTTTAATTAATTTTATTAATATTTGATTTGTTTTTTTGGAAAATGAATATTAAATTAACAAAAATTAATGCTTTTAAGAGCACCTGAATTGCAATACGTTTAACGGCACCTGAATTGCAATACATTTATAGAGAAAAATGTGAAACAATTTTCTTTCCGATCGATAATAAAAATATAACGACTTTCTGAACGAATTGACACAAAAAAAGTATATAAACTAATGGTTAGTGGGGTTTCAATGGATCAAAGGAAAGGGGTTTTAAGGAGATTAGCTAACAAAATAATTTTCATCTTGGATATGTACTTTTTTGAATAAACACAATTACTTGATGTCCATTAAATATATTTGAAAAACACATTATTGTTAATAAAAATAACTTTTTCTTTGAATATATTTGTGACGAAAAAGAGTAATAAATTTGAATATATTTGACATTAAATAACAGTTTTATACAAAATATTACTCAAAAATCAATTAAATTATTGGGTTTTGTGAACTAAATATAGACACCCTGTCAGGGGGTTTACAGAACATTGTGAATGAAGAAATCCTACCGATGGTGCCCACTGTCCCCATAAAGTCCAGGGTTTTTATTGTTTATACAAATGGTGTAAAGATTTGATTAACTTTTAATTTATTAATTAAATAAAATTTGATTTTATATTAAAATTGCAAAAAATTTATTGAATTTCAATTAAACAAAAACATTTCATAAGTCAAACGCGAAATTAGTTGATAAACAGGGGGTGAAAGTTATTTAAATTTAATTGTCAAAGAAAGGGGTCAATTAACCGGTATTGCAGGCGAAGGGGGAAAAAGTAATTAATTATAAAATCTTTATTTAATATCTATTTTAATAACAAATTTTATAAGCGTTTAGTTTTGGACCAAAAAAAACTTCAAAAGTATTTAGATTTGCGAAACAAAGCACTCATTGATTTCAAAAACGACAGAATCTGTGAAACTTTGGGTCCTTTTAGTGAATCAGACAAATCAAAGGCGTCTAAAATCTTATCTTTGATTCGCTGGACATTACGCTTACTATTGTTGTCCACAACTCTATGGATATTAACTATTGATAGCAGATATATGGATGGACTTATCTGGACATTGGGTGTCAGCGCCGGCCCATTGGTGATCACTGGAGAGACATCGGTCAGCATTTGCTTCAGTGCACTGAATGTTGTGCTCATCTCTTGGTCTCCAAAATACACATTGTTTTGTCGAATGAACTTTTCGTAACTGTTTTTTGGACACAATTTGCAGACAATTAGTCAAACAATTGACACAAAGATCTGAAACAGTGTTTAAATACCGATTAAAATAGGAGACAATCATAAGAATCAACACTTCATTCATAGCTCCAGATATGAGACGGCTTTGGACTTTGATATCCAATCGGCGGAACATCTCAATGCCGGACACAAATCGGGTGACCTTTGCCTCCAATAGTATTCTCAATTGGTTTAACACAATAAAGAAGGGTTTGTTGGCTAAAGACATGTCATCGAAGTTACGTAAACTCATTGTCTGAGTGAAAGCGTTGACCACTTCCTCCCAAAACTCCTTCAACTGGTCTGCGGTGTATAACTGGCGACCATTGATGTCGATGTAGTCATAACTGTTGTGGTTGTGATCGTCGGGTCTCTCGATTTTGACGCATAGGTCGGGTCTCATACCAATAGCCAGACATTTCTGGAACCGACAGGCCTTACAGCACTTGCGGCGACTGTTGTCGTTAGTGATAAGACACTGGTCTTTGGCGCCGTCGGGTCCCTGTCCTACACATTGGTATTGGTTTTGATGTGAAAAACATATAATGCGTCGGAAAAAGCCTTTACAGCCCTCGCAAGTGACAGCGCCGTAGTGTCGGCCCGAAGACACGTCATTACACACTTGGCATAAAAGTTCATTAGGTTCTGGCACTCCGTTGGCTACCAGTGCCCGAAGAATAAACAATAAGTCAATGAGTCAGTGATTAATGGCTTTTAATAGCAATAAATGGTATAATTTAGGACTTATTTGCACTTAAGGGGCAAAAAGTATCGTTAAATTGATTTAAACTTTAATTGGGATTTGAATTAAGGGTTGAAAGCAATAAAAATAAACAATTATTTCAATACTAACTGTGATTTTGGACGACATCTGAATCAGCCATCAGTTGAAGAGATGATAATAAAGACAATCAATGGTTCAGTCGTTTGAAGGCTTTTACAACACTTTTTGCACTTAAAGTCACAAAACGTTTCATTAGTTTCCAAATAGACTTTTAAACCCTGACTTGTGTGCAAAATCAGGGGTTTTTAGCAATTGTGTCAACTTTTTCAAGGGTGCTATTGATTGGACTTGGAATTTGATGTCTCAATCAATTTAAGGGTTATTTTATGAATAATTAATTTATTTACACTTACTATGAATTTTATGAATCGTTTGAAGCAATGATTAAACCTTTGGAAGAGTTTATTGGCTTTACTTATACCTAAGGGTGTGATTGTGGACCCCCTTTGAGTTATTGGGAATTAGTGTAAATATAACTTAATACCCTGATCAATAATTGTGCATTGATCAAATTACTGATAAGTCAAGTACTTCATTGTATCCTATGTTGCAATAAAAGGGGCAAAAAGTATAAACAATTACAAAATATTTTATTTATTTTTGCGATAAAAAGGGGTTTTATTTAATAAATTAAATTTAAATGTTTCCAATAGTATAGCATAAGAAAAGTATGTAATAATATATGAACAGGGTTGTTTTATATTTATCAATACTCCTGGTGTGAAGCAGTCACTTGTTGAACCCCAGATTCATCCCATATTGTCCACACGTTTGGATACATTCCTCTTCGGTCTCGAAGTTATTTATATTGCCTTTACAGCCGCCATAAATAAATTCTTTACACTCCTTGACCTTATAGTTATAATACCACCTGTAGATCATTGCTCTGCATTTACCCCCTTCAGGGGGTAATGTACACCTTGTTGTATTTGCAGTCATCATTAGTAGTAAATCGTATTCATCTATCAAAGAGAAATGAATAATTATAAAACACATACCCCTTAATAACTCCTTTTTTAAGAATATCATAAATTTTTGCTTGTTTATTTTATTATTAAAGGGTAAATATAGGTACAAATATATGCCCCTTAACCCTGTCGTGAGCTTTAATTTTTATTTAGAGAAGTAATTAAAGGGATATTTAAATGATTATAATTACCATCATTATCAACGGGTGTCCAATAGGGTTGTGCAGTGTGTTGTGCAGGTTGTTTGTTTAGGCGACCCCACCAGCCGTACTTCCCATACCTACCCGACTCGTACCTCTAAACAATTAGATTGGACTCTTAACAAAACTATGTGTGTTTATAAAGGGGGTATAAATTGAACGCAAACCTCATATTCTTTATCCAGATATGTTTTGTCACCCCCTGAACACTTTTTGTCACAAAACTCTTTGTTCTCAAATCTGTTATCATTTCCACCGCAGCCGCTGTATATGAAAGGCTGGCACTCGCCGTCACTCGGGTTATAGTACCAGAGCTCCATATATCCGAAGCATTTACCGACTTCAGGGGGTAATTTACAGATATCTACAAATTAAGGTAAGAATAATCTCAATTGATTATAAAACCTATTTCACTTATGCCCCTTAATTAAATAAGTGATATTAATATATCATACCCTGGGTTATAAAATGACTGCTATCTTTGGGAACGCTTGTACCGCACCGTTTGCGGCACTCGTTCAGTGTTTTAAAGTTATTTTTATTGCCATTACAGCCGCCGTAAACAAAATTAACGCATAGTTTCCTTTGTTGATCAAAATACCACCTTTCAAGGCTTGCCCTGCAATTGCCATTTACAGGGGGTTCACTGCAAATGTCTTTGCTATCTAATATGTGAAAGGTTCATTTTTAAATTAAAATTTACTTCATTTTTAATTAATTTAAGTTAATTAGTGAGAAATTAAAACGAAATATTCATGTATTTTTCATACCTGATGTGTAAAATTGAAACAAGGTAAATATTATATAAATTTTGATTAATATGTGACTGAATTTAGGGGTATTTTCAATCATTTTATTGTTTATATTTCTATAAAATCCAGATTTTAATCAATTATTTCATTTAATTAATTGAAATAAATGTTTGATTTTATACTCAGTTTTAATTAACTTTTATTTTTTAGTGTTTAATGAATTTCAAAATCAATTTAATTATGAAAATAACAAATATTTTTTTAAAAAATCATTTAATTATTGAATTATTTAAACATTTATTTTGAGTTCAGATCCAGTTTTGATTACAAATTCAATACCAAGGTCATTTTGTCACCACAACGAGGTGAAATAATTCAATTAAATAAATAGTCAATAAGTTACCAAGTGTGTCTTTAATTTGATTATTGAAAATTGGTTCTAGTAAGTATAATATTTGATAATTTAAATGGGAGTCAATGATTGAAGTATTTTGTGCTTAACCTGATTATCAAATATAATATTTAGTGAATAAATCATTTCGTTTGCAATGAAATGATTAATTTGTTTCATAACTTAAGACTTATTATTAAATACCTTAAGTAATAGAGAATTTATTTTTAGTTTTAAAACTAAGAAATGCTATTTTATTTTCAAAATTGAGATCAATATTGACGTCAAAAATATTTTAGTTAACGAAAAATTGTGACCAAAATTTAAGCATTTTTTTTTACTGCAAATTGTTTTGCAAAAAATGTTTTTACTCATTCAAAAACTACAGATCATATGATAGACAGAGAATAAGAAGTAAAAAAATTGTTTTCAAATTCAGGCACTGTTTCTGTCAATAGATTTCTGGGATAAGACATAAAGTATATATCATTTTTTTGAAAACAGCATTATGTTGATCTCATAATACCCCTTAACGGCCAGACTTTTGAAAGGGTTTTTTGCTCATTAATAAGATAACGATGTGAATGAAAAATAGTTGTTTCAATGCCTACCCACCCCCTACTGCCGCTGCTAATACACTCCGTGTTATGTGAAAATATAAACCGGATCTATAATACAAACCTAAATATTATGGTAACTAAAATCTTACGCAAATATAGAGAGCGAGAGATTGAATCAAATGAAATCCCTGTGCGTCCTCGACCTTGCCTAAGGCACTGAGCATACCTGTGCCGCGTTATCATTTGCCTACCTGTGCCGGTAAAATACAAATATAGACTTTTGTGAAAAGTCTAACGAACTATGAATTCATGCTTTATTTGCAATACCTTTTGATAAAGAGTGGCCAGGGGTGAAAACATTAAAATAACATTTAATAACAAAATATTTTATCAAAATTGAATTGTCAGTCAAATATTATCACAATTAAATCGTTATCCAATTCAATCGCAGTTAATAAATACCAATGCATTTTAAATCACCTTTAATTTGACAATTATTTTCAAAAGGATTTCCCCCTTTGGATATAAAACAAAATAAATGACATTTATTGTCATTTGATTTTTATTCATCCCCCTGAAAACGACTTATACATTATATTTTAATACTTTTTAAATCAGGATTCTTTTTGCTTGTGTTTTATTTTTTTATTTAGCCCCTTATTAGAAGTAATCACTATTTTAAGGTCATCCCCCTTAGAGTCAACTCAATTATGTTTTTTTAGGAAATAATAGATTTAATTATTGTTTAGAATAAGACTTAATAAATATTTTTAATTATATTATTAACACTTGTTGTGAATAAATATTATTTGTTCATGTTCAATTGCAATCTATGCACCTGTGCATCTCTGTTATCAATATGACAGGCATATAATATAAATGTAATACTTGATTGGTGATTATCCAGTTGTCAATTTAAAAAGCGATTGTGTGTTATATTGAGTTCAAATTTAAGCTAGCTTACTATAAAAAATGTTCCTCCAAATATCCTGGTTCATTATATCTATAAAAAGATTTGCCAACCTGTGTTCACAATAAGGGGGTCGATATTTAGCAATATGTGTGTAAAGAGATTGACTATAAGTAGAAAACTGGAGCGGATCTGAAAACAAGACTTTTTTTATACAAGATTTTAAATAAAATGAACTCAATTTAAAAAGTACGTGACATTCCGACATCGGCTCCAGATTACACCCCTTCCCTACATCAGTGGACTTAATAATGTGTTCAATATTTAGTGGTTCTTGTATTTAATGTTTGGGCAAAAGAATGCGAAAAATTGTTTACCCCCTGACCCCCAAACAAGTGGCCATACTTTTAAACGAGTGGAAAGGTATTATTCAAAGCGCATAGCAATGAGTTGTTTCTCCGGTAATAATACCTGAATAGCAATACCTATACCAAACAACTGCGAAATAAATAGCAATTTCTTTATTATATTTATTAAAAAACATTAAACTAAATAAACTAATCGTATTTGTGCTGATGAGCACCAGTGTGTTAGCACTGGTAGTGTCTGTTAAGCCACCAAAGTGTGTGAATAACTGTTTGTGCAATCAATTATTTATTTTAATTAAAAATTGTTATTTTAAGTGAACTTGAAGTTTGTTTTATACAAAAATGTTTTTCAATTATTTATTTATTCATTTGTTTTTGAATTTCAGATCATTTTTAGAATTAATTTTAGTGTTTAATGAATGCTTTAATTCATGAAAATACCCCTAATTTTCATCATTTGGTAATTATATTTCATTAATTGTAAAAACTCATCATATTTTTAAAGTGAGCTATCATTTTAATTAGACTAACCCTGAAACTAACTGACATCTAAATGAGCCAGTAATATACGCCCAGACGAATCTCTCACCGGTCATTTGTTTACAGTGAAAACATTGGTCGGTGGGATTTTCGTCCGTCTGTAAATTACCTGGATAGCGACGATTAAAAGTTAATTCATTATAATTATTTGTGCATGCTTACTAATCAATAAACCAGTAATCAATTTCATTTATATATTAATTATCAGTTTTGTCTACAATATTTGATAACATAATTATCTATATTTTAATTAACCAGGGTGATTTATTTTTAATTATTTAATTAATTTTAAGTAAATTATAATTAATTTATTTTTGATAACATTTAAAAATTATATATTTATTGCAAAACAGAGATTAAATTTAAAGCCAAATATTTAAACATTTTTTTAATGTTTACTTCAAATCAAGTATTCATTGAATTCACAAAAACTTAATTTCTCTCTATATTTCTAATTTTAACAAATAATCAAGGTTACATTATAAAGCTCTTATTTTGTTATCTTCTTCCGAGAATATTCCTGATACTTTTCAACTGTCATCTGTTTGAGTCGTTTTAAGGGAAATTTATTCATTTAAAATGAGTGTAGATGTAATTTAATTGATTTATTTGTATTTAAACCCCTTTAACCTTGGTTACGATTGTTTTTGCAAATTTAATCAAAATATTTATTACAGGTATTATAGAAAATGTTTATATAATTACTCCTACAATGTTTGAAATCTAATTACAAATACCCCTTAAAATTACATTCAATTTCACAATAGTTTTCAAACAAAATCGATACCAAAAAGGATATAATTGTTTTCAAATGAATTCAAAAATCTATTGATTTATTGTGAAAAACATTGAAATGTTTTCTTAAAAGTGATTTGAAATTAGTTCATGACTTTGGTTGTGGTTATAATCAACAGTAAATCAAAAAATAGTGTTTCTGTTTATTATTTCAAATTGTTTTCTCAGAAAATTGATTTATTTGTGAAAATGTCAACACTTTTTATCAAATAATACATTTTGTATTTTGAAGTCGTGTGAAATTACCAAGTTAACTTATTGCTTCTTTTATATTGAATAGTTTTATATAAATATTTGCTTGAGTTTACAGTTTTGTGTAAAAATTTGATCTCATTTTGAAAATCAAATTTTAATTTAAATAACAATTTTTAAAAAATTATTTTATCAAAAAAAACATTTGATTTTTGTGATTAAACTTGTCATTTGTTTCCAATTTGTACCCTGAAGGTGATTTTACAAAACAAACTGGTTCAATTTACCCCCCGGATCACATTGGCCTAACACCTGAATTAATAAATATATTAATTTTGAGAAATTTGTTTTTCATTTTAATCATAAGGGGATTAAAATCACATTAATTTTCAACAAAACAAAAATTAATATTAATTTTGAATATTATTTATTAATTTTTTATTTTTTCAATTCAATTATTAATTTTGATTTTGATTTCATAAATAGATACGTCTTTTCATTTATTATTTTTGATTTAATGCCCCTTTTATTTATCACATCAAACGTTGAAGTAAATAATTTGACACAAATATTCTGGACATGATTTTGGTATTAACTTTTAAGGGGCGACTTTTATAAATTATAATTAAATAATCAAATTTAATTTGTGCTTGGTAATATAGGTTTAAAATGATAGACATATAAATATTGAAATTGGTTCAGGCAAATATTTGTATAAATTAGTGTATTTTTTCTAATGAATAATAAAATTTAAATCATTTTTATATCTACACAATATTAATAACAATGACAATTAAGTTAATTCAAAATATTAATTTATCAAGGATAACTATAATGACCACAATTTCCGCATACGTTCAGTATTTTTAAACTTATATTTTCACTAATCTGATATTATTTTGAAATGTTATCAACAGATCATTGCTTTGAATATTCAATATAGTGTTAGATAAAATAAATAAAATATTATCTTGGATATTTTTTTTTAATTTGATTCAAGATCCATTGGCGTTGTATAAGAATTTTAAAGTTTTTATTTGTCAAACAGTTGTCTCTTTTATAAAAATTTAAATCAAATTAAATTAATAAAAAACTAATTGTTTTAATGACAAGTGAATGAACTTTTAATTTATTTAATAGTAAATATAAATTGATTTACAAGTGAGCCAGTTATATTAATTACATGTAATACATGTCATTTTAAAGAGTAGTTTTGAGATTGTTAATATTTGAGTGGATTTTGTGAAAATCAGATTAAATAAAATGACCAATATGAAATTGTACAAAAATAAAATTTATTTGTATATGTAAATTGAATTTTATTATCTGTTACCCACGTATTAGTGTCTAAATTATCAATTTAATTATTGTTTTTGAAATTCAAAACATGCCCCTTGGTGATATAGGGTTAAACTTTGAAAACTTCTTTAATTGTGTGTATTTCCTGATGAAATGTGAAATAAAAATGAAAACTATTTTTTTTATTTTATTAAAATTTATTAAATTTATTATAATTTAATCTAAAATTTGTTTTTCAATTCAATAATTACTTGAAAACATAAAATCGTTTCAAAATTATGTGTTTTTATTCATTAGTTTAAATAAATTAATTAAAAATCACCAAAATATCAATAAAAAGGCATTTAATTTATTGTCTGCCAAACTGTACCAGTCAATTATTAGCTCTTGGATATTTATTATTTTGCTTATTTTATTTTAAATTGGAGTTTGCTATACTGGTATATACTGTAGTATAACATACTAATCATTAAACTATCAAGAACCATATTTATGATGTTTAGTATTGATTAACATTTTGTCAATTATTAAAATTTTACAAATATTTGTTTTTTGATTTAAAATTTGCAAATAATTTCAATAAATCTGATATTGAAATTACTTGAAATTGCTTATAAAATGATTGATACAAGCAACTGTAATATTTATGTTTACCTATCTTGCATATTTATACTCTGTATTTAAATAGGTTTGTACATTCATTGGTTATTATACAGTAATTGATATTAATTTTACTTATTATAAACAACTGATGGATATTTTAAATCTGTTTTTATTTGTCAATCACTTGAATAAAATTTAATTAAAGAGCAATAATGGCATCAAAAATATCTTATAATTAATAAATGGAAACAAATTTTTATTGCATTAAAAAATTCATTGAAATTATTTATTTTAATGAAATAATTACTTATTTAACAGATTTTTACTGAAATTAGTTTTTGTTTGAAATTCTTTGTATAAAATATTTATTTTAAGTTTTATTAGTAATTAATTCAATTATTTTTCGCCTCATTTGAGTTCAACTCTAAATAACATAATATTTTTTGTCTTTTAATGATTTTTATTTAAATCATTGGTGTTTGACAAATATTAAGGTGCTATGAACTTAGGGGTAAATCTGGTGCTCTTATGTAAACTGAGATTTCACCCCTTCCACTGAATTTGGAAATATGATAGCTTGATCAGGGTTATCATTGCTGTTAATCATTATTTATTATATCAAGTAATCTAGAGATCGATAACCAATTAATTATTGATTTCTTAGTATTGAAAGAAATAATAATAAAATATTCAATAAATTATTTAAAATAATGACTTAAAATCCCTTTAAATACAAAATACTATTAAATTAAAAATAAATATAAAATGATTTAAACATTTAATGATTTAATCATTTGTTTATTCAAATTTTAATTTAAATTTTTTGTTTTGTATAATAAATTTATTTTATCCTGAAATCCATTAATGTTTACATTTATACCCTGAATATCCGCGTAATAATTATTTGAATTATTAATAACAACAATAAAAAGGTTACAATTAGTTAGCTATTTCAGTTTAGCATGGTATAATGTGCTTGTGCATTGAAAAGATGTTGCTTTGATGTGTTAATATTGTTGCAAGTACAGATTTATGTAAAATTGATGTAATTTTGTACTTAAGGGGTATTTTTGTTTCATTATTTTTGAAAATCCAAATATAAGATTAATGTTTAATTCACAACACCGCTGCTGTCTTAGCACACCAAGTTACAGTTACAACTGTTACAGTATGAGTGCATACGAGTGTGAAAATTATCTACAAATCATGTAATTATTAATTTTATTACATATTTATTGCTAATAATTATCAATTAATAGCACTAATCAGTGCATTGAGTATATAACCAAGGTTGTTGTTACCCGATATTTACACCCTGTGTTCAAAACGATTAAAATTCTAGTTAAGTAATAGTAATCTGTCCCTGAAATTAGGTTTAAATGAAGACATTATCTTATCTGTAATAAATGTCATTCAAAAAGTAAATAACATTTTGTATGTTATCTGAAGTGTTAGAATAATTAAGAAATACAAGTCTCAGGGGCATTTAACAAATATCATTCACTTGACATTTACTTTATTCATTGGTCACTAAAAGCTGTACTGATTTTGTTGATAAGGGGTTTTAAAATGTATATTAAAGACTAGTTTTAAAAATAAATTCATATTTGAGTTAATAATTGATAACAATATTGAAATTTTGTTACAATTATGTCTGACGTGAATATAATAAGGGGTGACAAGTTTTATCACATACCAGAGGTATCTGTCGGTGCTCTGGTGTTCAAGGTACTCCAGGAATTAGATGGAGAAACAATATGTGCAGTAAGTATTCAATAATATTTAAGTTTTTAAGTGTCAAGCATTTATTCCCCCTTAAGGTGGACGCAGAGAGCGGTTTAAAACTCACTATAAATGAATTGTTGTCTAAATCGCAGAGCATTGCAAAGGCATTGATAGGGAATGGGGTGAAGAAGTCGGATATGATTTTGATATTTGCTGAGAATAGTATTGAGATGATTGTCGTACTGTTCGCCGGCATGTTCTTAGGCCTAACCCTATACCCAATCACACCCATCGCTAATGTCTATGAATTGCAGACACTCTTAGAATCATTGAACTCATTAGTGATATTCACGACAAAAACAAAATCAAAATTAATTGAAAATATTGTTAACAAAAGCAAAAATAAAATTAAAGTCAAATGTACTGTCATTTTGGATGGCATTGACGACAACTACCTGTCATTCAGTCAATTACTCGATGAAGGAAATTGTAAAACACTGGCGAAGATCACCAACTTTTTTGTCGATCCCGTAAAAGACACATTTCTATTGCTTCAGAGCTCTGGCACTACAGGTGTTCCCAAATCGACGCAAATATCTCATCATTCATTTGTGGCCACATTGTTATCAATGATAAAGTCTGACTTTGATGTATCAAAACTCAATGGACAGCCTATCTTCGGACATATGACACCCTTTGGTTGCATATCCGGCATATCCTTCCTCTTCGGGTATATCTGTTGTGGAGTTAATGTTGTTTTCTATAAGCAATACAACGAAGAGTTGATAATGAGTTCAATAGACAAATATAAAATCAATTTTATGTTAATAACGCCAGTGTTTGGACACAAACTAGTGAACGGAGATCTGGTAGATAAGTATGACTTATCCAGTCTTGTCTTCTTGTACACGGGTGGGGCTGCCTTTCCCGGCCACATAGGAAAGGCTATTATCAAGAAATATGGGATTTTATTTCAAGAAGGTTTAGATTTATTGTGTTTTTGTTACAAATTAAATCATTTTTATATTATAATAGTCTACGGAATGACAGAATACGGAACTATAACTCTTGTGCCAGATATGACTTATCTTGACTATATTCCCGGCTGTTTGGGAAGGCCTGGCCATAATACCATGGTGAAGATTATAGATATTAATACTGGAAAACATTTGGGTCCTGATCTGGATGGGGAGATATGTGTGAAGGGACCCAAACTGTTTATTGGGTATTTGAATAACCCTTCGGCAACTGTCGACGCCATTGATAACGAGAATTGGTTGAGAACTGGAGATATCGGACATTACGACCACAATAATAGACTTTTTATTACCGATAGACTCAAAGAACTCATCAAATTTGGTACAAAACAGGTCTCGCCCTCAGAGATCGAACAGTTCTTATTAACCCATGAGTGCATAGCAGAGGTGGCTGTGGTTGGGGTCAAACACCAGACACAGAGTCAGTGGCCCCGGGCTTACGTCAAAGTGAAAGATAATATGAGTGTCACTGAAGATGAGATAAAAAAATATGTTTCAGGTTTTGAATTGTATTTAAAATAATAATTGATTTAATGTTTAATTGAATTGATTTACAGATAATCTAAACGAAGCCAAAGAACTAAGAGCTGGTGTTGTGTTCGTTGACTCCATTCCCCGAACAACGATGGGAAAGGTAGACCGAAGACACTTCAAACAACTGATCAAAGATGAGGTCATTTTTGAATAAATTAATTCATGAATAAAAATTTTAAATATTGTAATAAAACGTTAAATTAATCACTACTTAATGTTTTTGCAAATTATGATCAATTTTTCAAATTAACCTGAATGTGAAACTGTAATGAAAATTCTGTTGAAATACTCATTCAGTCAATCCTTGATTAACAATAAAATTGCAATTAGGTGACTTAACACATACAGTATGTGCCATATTTATATAACAATATTAAATAATTGTATCAACTTTTTAAAAAATGATGTTGATCAATATTGTTGATGCACAGAATCTGTAATAGAAAATGTGGGTCCTTTATCAACAATATAAATTTACACTGTTAGACTATTACACGATTAGACTAACCAGGCATGATATTAAATCTTTAAGTTTGTTATTTATAATGTAAACTAAATTATTGTAAATTATGTTCAATAGTTTGAAATTTTGTATTTCTAACCCTGGTATAAATTTGTTTACTTTAAAAGTCTAATCAAACAATATATTATCAAATCATTTCATTAATTGATATGAAATACTGATAAGTAATATTCAAAGAGTATATTATTTTAAAGACTATAATAATTGTGTTGAAAATATTCAAAATGTTTGAGAAATACATTATTACCTCAGAAAAACCTTGTTATGAAATCCCGGATCAATCGGTGGCAGAGTTTGTGTGGAATTGTTTGAAACAATTGAATAAAGATTTTGTTTGTTTAGTAAGTGTTGAAAGTGTTTTAAAAATTAACTGATATTTGAATATACCTTAAGATTGAAGGAAAAGATAACACAAAGCTAACGATCAATGAATTGGTGACTAAATCCCAGTGCTTTGCAAACGCTTTGATCCAAAGAGGAGTCCATAAGTCGGATGTTATTCTGTTCTTCGCTGAGAATATCGTTGAACATGTGATAGCACTGACAGCGGGGGTACTATTAGGCCTAACCTTATACCCAATCAGTCCGATCTCTAATATCTACGAAATGGACTCACTTTTGAAAACATTGGTTTCATTAGTGATAATCACAACCAAAACAAAAGTAGAAATAATTAATAAAGTTTTGGAGAAAAACCCGAAAATCAATGCAAAACTTGTGATTATTTTGGATGGAGTTTATGATAATTATCTACCATTCCCTCAATTATTAGAGGAAGGTATGAATCAGACACTGGAAAAGATCCCATATTTTACTGTTGACCCAATGAAAGACACATTCACTTTCTTGCAAAGCTCAGGAACATCAGGCGTTCCCAAATCGATGATGATTTCAAACAAAGCATTTTTGGCCACAATTTTACACTTTGTTAACCAAAATATGTTTGAAAATGCAATCTTTGCACACATGACACCACTGGGCTGTATATCTGGTGTTTCATTCCTGTTTGGATACCTGAGCCGCGGTATACCTATTGTCGTATTCAAGGAATTCAATGAAGAGTTGATTTTAAAATCTATTGAAAAATATAAAATAAATTTTATGTATTTTACGCCTGTTTTCGGTCACAATCTGATTGCTGGAGAACTGGTAGATAAGTATGACTTATCCAGTCTTAGGTATATGTTTACCGGCGGCTCAGCCTTTGCTGGAAGTATAGGCAATGCTTTGGTCAGTAAATACAACATTAGATTACAAGAGAGTATGGATTTATCAGTAATTGTTTAATAATTTGTAACAACTTTTCATTTTAAAGGATACGGAATGACTGAACACTTCCCGATAACTGACTTTTGTTATCCAACTGATCCGGAATATATTCCTGGATGTGTGGGAATGCCTGCACCCAATACCGAAGTAAAGGTTATTGATGTTAACACTGGAGAAAATTTAGGCCCTGGTATTGATGGGGAAATTTGTGTGAGAGGTCCGAAAAACTTTACGCAATACTTGAATAACCCTTCGGCGACTGCTGAGGCTATTGATAGCGAAGGTTGGCTCAGGACTGGAGATATTGGACATTACGACCGAAACAATCACTTCTTTATTACCGATAGACTCAAAGAACTCATCAAATTTGGTACAAAACAGGTCTCGCCCTCAGAAATCGAACAGTTCTTATTAACCCATGAGTGCATAGCAGAGGTGGTTGTGATTGGGGTCAAACACCAGACACAGAGTCAGTGGCCCCGGGCTTATGTCAAATTTAAAGATAATATGAGTATCACTGAAGATGAGATCAAAAAATATGTTTCAGGTTTTGAATTGTATTTAAAATAATAATTGATTTAATGTTTAATTGAATTGATTTACAGATA
>JAQGAT010000598.1:0-26862 GCA_034687845.1 Pantelozetes paolii | reverse complement strand
GAGAGAGAGAGAGAGAGAGAGAGAGAGAGAATACTTACTGAAGAGAGGGATTTGGTCATCACTTCCAAAGATGTTTTGAACAACTTTTTGATTGAAATCATTTTTAAACAGATTTTGAAAATAAGGGGTAATATTAACTGAAATTTGTTTCATTGTTAATGTTATTCACTTTTATCTGTGAAAGTAATAAAGTCTTATGTGATTCGTAGCCAAAACTCAATTGAATTGAACTCTTGAGGCGATTGTTATGTGATGTTTGAAAACTGTTTCAATATATAGCGAGTGCGTAGAAACTAAGGCTACATTTGTCTTAATCACGGATCAGTAAGGGGTTTATAAACTTAAGGTGACATTGGTATAAAACTTAAATACATTATTGTTTTAATAAACTAATAAAAAATACAATTTATTTCTTATAAAACTTCAGTTATTTTTAAAAATCAATTTATATTTTAACAAATTTTTTATAAAATAATATTAAATATTCATTTAATCTGTTTTCATCAGAAGTTTGTCTCAATCTTAAGGGTTTTTATTTATTCAATTGTATAATAATTATAAGAAATCATATAAAATATATAAAATAAAAGCCTTTTGATTGAGAAAACATTTGATATGTTTTCGATAAGAAATGGCAAAATAATGATCAAAAAGATTGTCTCGAAATATGAAGGCGTTATGTGCTATACATTTGGGAATAAATTCTGACATTTATGTCCAGTTTTTCATTTATACAATATTTTGGTATAATTTAAGAGATAGTGATCGACAGCTAAACAAATATTAAAATCATTGATTCAATCGATTCACTATTCAATGACCTTTGGTTTTCATCAAAGTTTCCAAATTTCTTATTATTTTTTTTAAAAAAGCATTTGTTTTGTCATTTATTTAAAAATATACTAATAATGAAAATAAATTCAAATAAAATTAAGTAAAACTAAAAATATTAAATGTTTTGACTATTGTTTGTTTGATTCAATGAATTGGATATCAATTTTCGTTTGGATTTTCTAAAAATGAGTTCAAATTCTGAGAAATTTAAGAATTATTTATTTTCGTGTAATGACTTGACTTTTAATATTAGTCTAGTCTGGGCAAATAAGAAGTTAGCTTGAGTTGCACAAGTTAAATGTTTACTTTAGAAGTACTTTATAGATTAAGTTCTTCTGGCTCAATCTAATGCCCTTTTAGTTGAAATAATTATGAAATAAATGAGACCTAATATTAAGTGAATTATTAATATATTTTAAAAATTAAAAATTGTGTTTAAAATTCAATTTAATATCAAATCTCTTCAACTAAATTAATATTTTTGTATCAGTGATATATTGAATATATCTGACCCAGATACATACCACACATCAATTTCTCGTATTAATCCTCTGAGTCATAGGCTATGACAAATTAGACAGGAGCATTTGCAGAGACCATTACAAATTATTGTGCAGTATTTTAGCTTTCAAGTTGAAAGAAGGAAAGGCTACTATTGATAACATTTTGCACCAGCACCATTTTTTATTGATAAACTTCTGTGGAGATTAATCATTAATGTATTAAATGCAGTGTGACCAGTGTAACCTACATTAATACATAATCTAGATTATTTTTTCCTCTTATTGGACTGAATTCTGGTTCAAATGAAAGTTGAAATACAATAGAAAAAGCTCCTTGATCATAGTTATGACCAAATTATATTAGTAAAATGTAGGGAAAATCAATTGTATTACAATTAAAAGATCCCTGAGCAAACTGAGAAAACTTAAATTTGAAACTTACAGTTGAAAAAGAGCAACAAATCCTTAATCTTAATCAAAATTAATTCATTTGATTATTCATTTGAATATTTTTTATTCATTGTATTATAAAATACAGTTTTATTTAAATAAAAGAAAAGTATTTTAAAATTGTAACACATTTTGAACTGAATTTCAATTATTTGTGCTTAAAATCCAATTTAAATAACATTAAAATTACCATAAATTACAAGAAATGATAAAAAAAAATAATAAATTGAACTTCAGTTCACTTATTCTGATATCTCATCGCTCTTTCAAACTAAATCACAATAACCTCTAATAGAGTGCAATATATTCTGTATTTTCAATATATATACACTTTAAACAGCACTGTATTTACAATTCCTTCAATTCAGACACAAATCAAATCCCAATAAATGCCAAAAATATATTGAATTTTCTCTTTTTTTATTCAAAAGAAATTAAAAAACTGATCAATACTTTCAACAAATCTGTTTTACATTGAAAGCAAATCCGATTGAAAAACATTGAAATTTTTTATATTTAAGTAATTTTAAACAATTTTGAAATCCCCTGTCGATAGAGAACACTATATTTCAGATCATTTATTATATTTTCCATTTTCTTTCAGATTTTTGTCTTAATATTTGTAACAAAAATTTAGTTTTTGTAGATTTAAGTCTGATTTTAGACTCACTTAAGTCAGACAGTGATTCATTGATTTGCTTTTAAGTGCTTTTAATATTGAAATATCTTTTAAATAATTAATTTTTTATTAAATAAATCAAAATTTTGTTAAAATTTCAAAAAGTATTTTCAATTTGTTATAAAATTTTCAGATTTTGACAAAAAAAATGATTTTATTTTAAATTTAATTAAATTTCAGACAAAAATATAAATTAAATAAAAAGTTTTCACAAAATATCTTAAGATTTTTTTTTAATTTGATTTAAATCTGTTTAATAAAATCTATAAAAATTATTAATTGAATGAAAAAACTACCAGTGCTTTGATGTTAACAAAATATAGTCTGAATTAGGCCACTGTCCTCTCGGATTTGTTTGACTTACAATGAAAGCAATGTCTTTTAATAATTTACAAACTTTATCATAGATTTCCAATAATTTATAGACAAATCCGTGTTTTGCATACATTTTAAGATAATTTTTAGAAAAAAGTATCAATTTTGACTCAACCGGCATATATTTCATGCGCAGACCTGTGGGAACCAGTATTTAACCCTTACATACATACATACTGTTTGCCACCAAAACCCCTAAATGACATGAAATGTCTGATCTTTCACCAAATAATTAAAGTGATTGTTTGAGAATATAACGGATATTACGATAAAAATCAATAATTCGTATATTTGTATAAAAAATCAACGTTTCCTTCAAAACAACAATTTTTTGTTGATTTCAAACAAAGTTTTTATTTTCATAATACAGTAATTGAATTGAATTGTTGTCCAGAATCTCAATATTTTGTTGAATTGATGTTTTGAACAGACATTGGATGACATCTAATGCTTTTATATTTAACTTTATTTTAACAAAAAAACATATAAATTGTTATAATATGTGAACAAAAGATGGAAATAGTGTTCAGAGAAATATATTTTCAAATATTCTTGGATTCTTTGTTTAAAAATTATTATCAGAGAAAAACTAAAGTTTAATATTGATATGTCCAGGGGGTTGACCTACAGGGGAAATAAGTATAGTATCATTATTTTAATTTAATTAATATACAGTCTAAATTAAAAATACAAAACTAAACCTGGTCCAGTACAGTATTTTATTGCCACATAAGTTTACCAATGTCAATTTTATCTATATATTTATTTCATAATTGAACAATTTCATATTTAAAAATAAAAATATAATTTAAAATTATTTTAATATTAATTTTATTATAAATTTATTAAAACATCAAAAAAATATTTATTAGTTTTGAGTTTCAATAATGTTTTCAGAATCTAAAAGGCATTGAATTCTTTGTGTTTTATATGAAAATAGCAATGATTTTGAAGGCAAAGGCATTTCATTGAATATGAATTCACAAAAATCTTTGTGTAATTGAAAACGATTTATCAAAAAATAAACTTCAAAAGAGAAAAAATCAAATAATTTGATCGATACTATCCGTCATCGTTAGGGCAGTGCAGGCACTCATATCCGCACATTTCTATTGTTCCCAAACTATCCTCACTTTCTTTGAATCAATTTTGTTATTCAATTCAAACAACGATTTTATTTAATGTTTTTATTTTTATATTTTATTTTCAATTCTGAATAAATATATTCAAAAAATAATTCAATTTTTTGTGTTTTATTTTAGTCTTAATTTGGAATTGAAATAAAATTTGATAATTAAATTGAGAGATAGGGTGTGTTTGGACTCACAGTTAGGGGAATGGGTATCAAATCGCTTGATAAGCATTAAAGTCTACAAGAGTTGGGAAAAAAGTAAAACCGATTTGTTTTGATCTTTATTCGCATGTTTTGTCAATAATTCCGGTGCAGTGAACAGACCTGGGATTGCATTGCATATGAAGTATCAAAAGCAAAATCATCTGAATTTAAGCAGATTTGAAACACATTCGTAAAAAATCTCTTGAAATCCTAACTTTAGAGGGTATGGTATGGACTGGTATGTAAGCGTCAAGCAGTCTCGAGTGAGACTCCATTTATTACTTAAATAGTTTTGACGCTCAGAGCTATGTTAGAGCAAAGAAAATAGTTTTAACAGTGAATAACATATAATTTGCTTCAATGACTCCTCACAAACCAAGAGTAGACAACTATTTACTGTTTGGCACTGTTGGGCACAGTTAGGTTGGGTGTTCCGAAGATGCTTTGCTGTGTTGTGATAGATTGAGCAATTAATTGGGTGTGAGAAGCACTCAAATAGTATTGAGAGGATATATGAAAACTATGAGAAATGCCTAAAATGTTATAATGAATTGATTTGTGATATATATTGTGATATTCATAGCAATTAGTCTTACATTTGGTATTTTAGCCGCAAAACAAAAGGATGCCATTCGGGAGAGGAAGAAGGAGAGGGAGAGGAAGGGAGAGAAAGAGAGAGAGAGAGAAAGAGAGAGAGAGAGAGAGAGAGAGAGAGAGAGAGAGAGCACAGGGAGAGAATCATATCAATAATGAATGGCAATGTGTGTCAGATCATATCGGGTCGACGGCTAATGATTAGAAGACGAGTCGAGAGTAGAGACCAGTTTTGCCATACGATATGAAAAGGCATTTATTGTTTTGCACACTTATGCTTGGATTACAAGCACTGGTAATAATAAATTGCTCAATAAATTAAGTATTGCATTACTATTGCTGCAAATAAACTGAGAAAAAGTGCACTTATTTTGCAAATTAATATTTATTGTAGTATTTATTGCTGTAATTTCACACTATTTTATCGCTCCCTTGGAATCAAAGAAAGACTGAACTCTTGAAATAAGTGCCTATTTTTGACTGTTTTTGCTTAATATCTGAATAACTATTGAAAAGTTATAATCAATAAAAGATAAGCTCAAACACAGAAAGTACATGACATTCACCACTTGAATGACCATCTGTTGCAGTCTTACGTAAGACTAGCACCGGATCTAACAGTAAAACAATGAAGGGCTGAATGACTTGATTCTCAACTTATCGCACATCAAATCGTGTAGTTTTGTCTGAATTTCAATCAATGTTTTCCTAAAAATGCAATTCACGTCAAGTGCTTAAAACAATTGTGAAAACAAGTGTTGTTTTGTTTCTCTTATATCTTCACTAAATGTTGTAATAATTGACAGAAAAACTCATGATTTGTGTTGACTATCAGTGCAAACAGCACTGTCATGAGCGGCACAACCGGCAAGAGTGGCGGATGGTTGTGCAAAGAGGCCAGTCGTCTAAGTTTGCAACCAATTTGTGCTATTCTTCTGTTGCAAAACCTGACAGACTCTACGCTAAGTTGATTGATATGGACTAAACCCGTGTGTATAAGCACTGGTAGTGTTAGGCAATGGATGTAAGGCAAACACAGGCACAAATCGGTTGGTGCGGATCACTTTACTGGCAATCCTGATGCTTCTGTGTATAACATTAGCGCTATTTTGTCTTTTTTGACATCAAACATGACATCTCTAGTCAAACGCTAACCCCATAAGCAAATCACTTACCAGTGCTCACAACACATCACTTATACCCAGACATTACTTTCGCATTAATATTAAACTTATATTTCTTTCATAAATTCAAAAGTATTTTAATTTTATATTTTTCATTCAAAACATTGAAAACATATTTCAATATTGAAATCGAAATATCGATTGCATTAACGTTAATGTCTTTTCACTATCGACTCATTCAATCCCTAACCCAAACCCTAACCCAAACAGTCATACCTTTAAAATCAATTTTATGACTGAAATTGTTTTATATATTTATTTTGAAAAACAACAGAAACTGAATGTAAGTAATGATCAAAAGTATATGAAGTAATAGTAATAGTAATACAAGTATTGATAATAATATGCATATTATATCCCAAAGTATTAAAAATCATTTGTTCTCTCCCTTTGTCTTCAATTTCATAAATTGATGCAAAAGTGAAGGCAATGTGTGTTTTGGAAAGACATTAGAATGGGTTGAGCTCTGAGTTATAAAACCGGAAAACGGAAGTTATCTCAATAAATAAAAAGTGGGGGAAAGATATTCAATGCTTTCTACAATGCATTAACTCAACACTGGGTCTCCCTGTGCTCTCTCTCTCTCCCCACTGGTGAATGTCTCTTAAAATCTGGCAATAAATTACTTTTTTGCATAATCAATCAATGTCAACTTGAATAAATAAATGCTATGTGATATCTACTCTCTTTTCCATCCTCTCTAGCAGTGTTCGCCAGTGCTCTCCTATGCTCTCCCAGTGCTCTCTCGCACATCCAATGCAATACTCTTTTTAAGCACTTATTCCTCTATTCTTTCAGATAAATAAAGTTATAGAATATATTCGTATATATCTGTGATGTCTATGATATATATAAAGGCATATAAAGCCACAAAAGGCATATAAAGGCCACAAAGACATACAATAAACTCAATCAATCATTTCTATGTTTGAGAGACAGTCAGATAAATTACAAGTGCGAACACGGAAAGTGCGGCAAACATTGCCAGGTGTTAGCACTGGATCACAATCAAGATATTTATGTCGATCTCATGTCTCAGATATTTCTATCGACTTCTCATAACTTCAATACAGTTTTGTTCAATTTATTTACTACTTTCCCATTACAGCACATCTCAACTCAATTTAAACAAAGAGAGACTGTTTTTCTCTTTTTTGCCATTTTCTGTCTTTGCTTCTGATGCCAGTGTTGTGCTGCCAGTGCTCTGCCAGTGCTCTGATGTGTTTTGTGATTCAGTATTCAATATAATTAAAGCCAATGTTATAGATATAAAATTAATCTGACGTTTGAAATGAATGTAAATGAGATCATGCAATGAGAGAGAGAGAGAGAGAGAGAGAGAGAGAGAGAGAGAGAGAGAGAGAGAGAGCGACCAAAGTTTGCTTTAAAGTCTAAACTATTGTCAAAACAGCTTTTGTGAGCATCTCTTCGGCGAAAACAAAACTTTTTCTGCTTTTAAACTGCTTTTGATCTGAAGCTGATCTGAAGCTGAAGACGACTGAATGAATAACTTTAAACAATGACATAAGTTTAGGAGTTATTGTTGGAAAAACAAAAGACAAGTTATAACAAAGCTGTCAAAAATATGTTTATTTGCACTAAAAGGGGGCCTAAAATCAGGGGAATAAAAATAATTGAACAAAGAATTGTGAGGAAACGAGAAAAAACATTTTGAGCACAAATTTAATTAATTTCATGACAATAGCAGTTCACAAGCAATTCACATTGTTTAATTAATTAAACACAATATAAGCTATGCTTTTTCAATCTTGCCTTCGCTTTTCTCTTTTGCTTAATTCCCTTCTATTTGTTGCCCTCTTCTATACCCTAGTGTTGCGGTTAACTATGCCTTTCCTCTCCCCTCCACCTCTTCTCTATCAATATTTTATGTAAAAACGCTTTTATTATAAATACTTCTCTTCTCTACTACTCTACTGTTGATAATGTAATGAAATGAATACAAGAGAGTGAATAACTATTCATTGAATCGACAAAAATCCAAATGTTTTTCAGTGTTTTTGTTTGCGATTTTGAAACTTATTTCAAACTTAAGTTCATTTCAATTACAAAACTTATTATTCAATAGAAGAAGTGATTTGTAATTCAATCATTGAATCAATAAATACAAAGCAAAACAATTTGTTTAACATATTTTGTATTACTTTTAATCATACCATAAGTATTGACATAATTATTAGGACTAACAGTATATTATATTTTACATTAATTTTCAAAACTGTTTGAGTAAAACAAGAAATGTAAGTAAAATTGCTATAATATAACACAGAATATTGAAACAAACAGTGATATGATATGTCGTTTTGATATACCGTTAAAACTTTTACATCAAATCTATTGGAAAATCCATTCAATAGTGAAGTGAAAAAGAAGTCAATAATCATATCATTTATGTATTGAATATGTATTTTGTATTTGTATTATGTGTTTAACTGTAATATTTGGCGATCAGTAATAATAACCTCAAAATCACTGGAAGTTTAAATAATTTTTATGCAAAGACTATCAGAAATCTCAGAATAACTCAAAAGTTTTTAATCTATTGTTTCTGTTTGTTGTTGTGGTTGTTGTTGTTGTTGTGGGGAAGGAGTTGGAGACGACTTCAGAGATACTTGTTGTGTGTTTTGAGTGATTTGCTGTTTATTTGTTGAAATTTGTTGCTGTTGTTGGTGTTGTTGGTGCTGTTGATGCTGTTGTTGATGTAACTCGTGTTCAACTTTACGCCGAAATCTGCGCTCTTTTTTAAATCTCTTTTGATATAACACTACAAAAGGGAAAGAAATTCATTAAATATAACACAAATATTGTGATTGTATTCACAAATCATTTATCAAAACCCTGGGCTTACTTCGAATTTTTTGTTCTTCATTCAGTTGTTTTTCCAAATGCTCTCTCATCTCCCGTTCCCTCTCTAACTGTGCCGCCAACTCAGCCCTCAGTTCAGCTGTAATGAAAAGAGCAAAAGAGTTGAGAGAAGAGTTAGTTTGGATGTTATGATAGAGTAATTCATTGAATCGTATGGACGTATAGACTGTCAGAACTGATGCTCTAAAGGATTGGTGAAAAGAGGGACTCATTTGAGTGAATCAAACACTCATTCATGATATCAGAGAAACTTTTAATAACTGTTTTGAGTCGTGAAAAAATGAAATGAAAAAGAGGTCTGAAATGGTTTGCAATGAAAAGTGATTATTATTTTTGAGTTAATTTTTAAATTGAAGTTAATTTCAGAAAATATCAGAATTAAAGTCATAAATGCGTGAAAAAAGTAATTTAATCCTTACTTTTGAGAGAATAGAAAAGAAATAGAGAGACCTATTGGAGAGGTAGTCATAATGTTCAGGGAGTGTATGTATTAAGTGAAAGCACATTTTACGGTTGTAATTACAAAAGGCTGTAATTTTTGAGTTCTTTTTATAAAATAAAAACACTTTTTATCGCATTTCAACAGAGATTTTGAAGGAATTGCTTAATGTTTTAATGAGTTTGTAAAGCAATGCAAAAGTGGGGAGAGTTAGCCATTAAAAGGGGTAAATTCGGGCTTTACTTTTTGAAAAGGAGTTTATATGCCTGTGCTCTACGCGAATGGAGCAACCATGCAAATAAATAGAGATAAGAGCTATCGGTATATGTGCTTAAAAAATTAAAACTCAAATTAAGTGAAGCTCAATGTATACCCAACCCTATGTATACCCAACTCATTGCAACTGAAATATACATCAATAGACCCAAACCCTACACTACTTTGCTTTGCTTTACAACAGTTTACAGTACTTTAACTCAACTTAAGTTTGACTAAAGTAACCGTTAATTCATTTAGTTTTGACTCAACCCTCGGGTTAACTAATAGTTGTGTATATTTTCACCAAAAAAAAGTTGATTAACAAAAAAGTATATAAAAAATACTCTTTTATTGCTTTCAAATGAAATGCAATTAATTTGAGAGAAAAACTATTCATTAATTATATGTGTGTTTAGTTTGAATGCAAATGACAATACCTTTCTGCAAATGCAATTGTGTCTGTTGTTGTCTGGCATTGTGTGCAGCGATAGCCAACAACCCCTCAATATTTCTGAGTAAAGTTTCCAAACAATGTTCCGGTGGTTGGCTTTGCTGTTGCTGTGAATGATGGGGAGGTGTTGTTGAACTGTTCCTATTGCTGGCCGTCTCACTCGCAGCTCCTCTTCCACAAGATATACCTGACATCACATGAATCGATATTTTTTTAGTAATTTAATTAAAAAAAAAATCATATATTGAGAGATATATACCATTAAAGCCAGAACTGCTGACAGGATTATCGCTATGAGTGCTGCTGTTATTGCTCTCCACATCGTCTTCATCGTCGTCATCATCGGTGGAGTCGTCATCGTTGGCGTTGGCATTGATGTTGTGGTTATTAACAGTTCCGCTGTTGTTGTTGTTATTACTGTTATTATTATTACTATTATTGGTGTTATTATTGGTATTATTTGGTGTATTGTTTGCATTACTTGTATTTGTGTTGTTATTATTGGTATTATTATTACTACTATTACTTATGTTATTGTTATTAATATTGTTAGTGTTGTTTAAATTGTTATTTCCAGTGCTGTTCACATTGTTATTACGGGAACTTAGATTAAGGGCCGCGGAGTTCGGGATCTGTTGCTGTTGTTGTTGGGAAAGTAGCCATAAATAAGCTGCGGTGGGATTGAAGTCAGCGCCGACGCCACCGCTGTCCGACGTAGTGTTGTTGCCGTTGTTTCCGTGATGCGGTGCTATAGCCGGGGGTGGACTTGTGTTTGAAAATCTTTAACAGAGAAAAACTTCATTGAAAACCATTTGAACTCAAATTTATTAATAATTTGATTGCTTTTCATTTGAGAGAGAATTGCCGACAGATTTGCAAAATAGAGGATAACTTTGTTTAACAGTATTAAAGACTTGTTTGCAATTAACAAATGACTATATATTATGAATACTACTCTGTCTTTGGGCTAAAAATAGTCTGAAATGCTTTTTGACAATGATTTGCAGATAAGTTAAGCATCACTTGTATCACAACTATTACAACAATTTTAATGCTTTAACTCCAAAAACATTAGGATATCTTTCAAATCATAATTAAGTCATTAATAACTAAAAATTAATTCATTTTCATCTTATTATGAATTTTTGAATAATAATCAAAATATGATTTCAATTGAAACCCAAATCTATGGCGCCTTTAAATAAAAGTAATGCTCTGAAGACTAAACCCAATAAAAAGGGCTTAGAGTATGAGTAATACGAAACTTATACTAAAATAATGAAAAATGTGAAAACAATTGTAAAATAAAGTGAAATGTTATGTATTCTGAGTTTATCCGCAGTCAAACAGTCAAACAACTGACAAATAAGTGTTGAATATTGCAAACATTGGAGAATCAGAAACAGACAGACAATTGAAATAAGTTGTGAATGACTTGAAAAAAGTTGTTGAGAATAGAGTTGGATATGAGTTGAGAACCAAATGTCTCTTACATTACAATATTGGTTGCTTTGAAAAGTTTTGTTGATCTGAGTTAATTTAGTCAGACAGAGTGAGACAGGATGATTGATGATGGCTTTAACACACTTTTTATGCAATAAGAGAGTATTGCATATACTGACAAAGCACACCAAGAGAGACTGCACTTGCATCCAGTGCTGCGCCGAGAGAGCACAGGACACCCAATGCTGAGTGAGACAGGGATGCAGAGAGAGAATGGAGTATATGGGAGAGGGAGGGAGAGTGTGTGTGTGAGAGAGAGAGAGCTATAGTGTTGTTAGAGAGCAAGAGAGCCAGTAATTAATCATTCTGTACTCTGTAGTGACAGAAGAGGGAAAGAGAGAAATAAATTTGGAGTTTGAGTTTGAGTTTGAGTTTTTGAGATGAAAGCATAATCTTTGCATTTTGTGCTGTAGTTTATGCTATATTTATCAATGAATATAAAGCGTACACTCTTTTCATGAGTCGGATCTACTTTGACTCACAATTTTAGTGCATTTCCTCAAAGCCTAAGCTTTAAGTTTAAGTTTACCTAAAAAATAGTTCATTTCATTTCATATATAAATCTATCGATCGTTTTGATTACACATAACACTGTTTAATATGAGACCAGATTTCAAATGTTTCCGATTATATAAATGTATGACTGATTTGATGGAAGAGTTTCACAATGAAAATGCAAAATAGGATTAATTGATGGAAAGACTGTTTGTTTTGTTTGCAAAAGTAATTTCAAATCTATAACTGCAATAACATTCACATAATTCAATACAAGTGATCATCAATTATGGTCTCTGACAACGACGCGGCAAAAGTCCGGAGTCTATATGTCTTTACTGTGTTTCCAATACAATTGAATCACTCATTGATAAGATTTGCACAGTTTGTTAGACTGAGTGGAAAGGCAGCAAAAAATTTCTTCATTGCTTTTTAATTATATTAACGAGTGTTTGAATGAGATAACAAAAAAAGTTTTTAGTGAAACTCAACTCAACTTCACGACAGACACAATGATTAATGACTTTGCATATTAGGACCCGAAGAGAACAGTGAATGAACAGAGAGTAGAGCCGAAAGGCACGCCATTTCTCTCATTCCACACCACTCTATCAGCTCTCTGTGCTCTCTCTCTCTCTCTCTCATATTTGCCACTCTCTCAATCCAACAGTGCCAGCATCAGCACCAGTATTTCATGCATCTCTTAAATATGCAAAATATTTTCATTTCATTTTTGTGGTAAAGCATTCTTAATATCCATTCCTCTTATGTTTGGCTAAAACTGTTCAAAACTATATTTATTTTATATAAACGCCAGAAATGAGTGCAAATGAGTGCCAATGAATGAATAGATATTAACTGAGAATGCATTCAATGTTGAGAAGTGTTACTCAAATCAAAAACATTTCATATTTCAGAGCATTTATTAAATATCAATATAAACTGAGTTTCAATTCATATTCACAAACACTTAAACTTCATTTCACTTTAAATCGCATTCAAATCTTTATTCAAATATTTCTAATCATTTACTTTTCAATCACTTTTCAAGACTTCCTTTCACTTATAAAAATCATTGAATAACTTCTTTATAACTAAAAAACTAATAAATTTATGAAATATTGAAATAAAGTTTAAAAGCAATGAAAGTATAAATAAAATGTATTTTTATATTCATTTCGTTTCCTATTCTGAGTATCAAAACATAAATCTCAAAGTAATTGGGATTTCATTTGTGAATCCATTTATCTCTATTCAAAGCATATAATGACAAACTGAATGCCATTGTAATACATACCTGGGTGGTAGTCCAGGCAGGCCCAGAGCTGCAGCCGCTGCTACAAGTTGTTGCTGTTGTTGAGGGGTTGGTGTTGTGCCAGCACTCAAGTGTTGCAAAAAAGGAAAGGCAGCTGAATAGCCATTGGCCGCCAACATCGCCGCCGCCGTCGCCGCCGATGTATTGTTTCCGTTAGTGTTGGTATTGACAGCACTGTTGTGTTGTTTTAGGTCTAAATCTTTTGTATAAAACATTTCAATTGAATTAAATATAAAACAATTTGATGTTTGAGTTATATATTGAAGGCCTAAGTGTTATGCACTCACTCTCACTGCCATAATCTGTATCATCAGAGAAACGGGGCTTTTTAGCCGTTGGGAATCCCAGATACGGCACCACATTATGCTGTTGTGGCCCTGAGGTGAATGATGCGGGCACTGGGCTAACAATGCCTGTGCTTCTCTTGGGTGGACGTCCCGGCCTATCAAATGAAATCATAGCCAATCATGAGATTATGTAAGCGTTTATCACTTTTTGTCAACTAATTGGAGGGATAGGTATATACGGTGTGTAATGTATTAGTTATTTAAGCAAAAGAGTCGTAAAGTTTAATATTGAGAACACTTTGACTGTTATTATTGCAAAAACTTAACAACAATTGAATAATTGGTGAAAATTGTTGGCAAAACATATAATTTGAAACAAATTTGAAGTGAAATTCATTTCCATAATCATTGGCTTCTAATCACTGCTACTGTAAGTAAATATCAATCAAAAAGAGCATATCTTTAAAGAAGTAGTGATGAAATTGGCTCTAAGACCCCATTCCGCTCTGGCAGACGGGTGCACAGCGGGGTATTATGTTAGTCCGACTGATAGCACAGGCCTGTATTCACTCCATTAATAGTGCTGAACAACAGTGTCAAAGGAGGCACAAAACCTAATCTGCTTTCGACTCAATTGACCGTAAAATCGGTGTCGGATTCAGGGATTCCTTTGCCGTTGAGCTAAATATTTGTCAACTATTTCTCTATTCTTTCAAACATTCTTCTCAAACACTCTATCATTAAGTCTTAACTCTATTTCACTCAACTCTAAGGCCAAGCAATAAATTAATGAATTTTCAAACATTTCTCAAGTCTTAGCAAAACAAGCGATCGATTATATGATGTAATGATTTCAGTATTTAGTCTTTTATTTAGTCTTTATTTAAAATAAATAAATTGTTTTCAATTTCTAATTAATCTTTTGCTGTGTTATCTGTGATCTCTCACTGATCTCTCAGTGCTATCTCTCTTTCATTGCATAACTTTCGTCATTAACACAACAAAAAAGATCAGAAATGTTTGAAGTTTTAAATTAAATGAATTTATTTGAAATTTTCTAACAATTTATTTAATCATGACTTCAATTCAATCACTAAATTATTGCATCAATTATTATATCAATGAGATTCTCATCCTTTCACTGAAATATTGAAATAAATTATATTTTATATCTTTTGTGCAACAAATGTAACAAAAAAACACATAAATCACTAGTTTTTTCATATTTTCAAGACTTTTTCATATTTGTCTTGTTTTTTGAAATAAAATGAGAAAACTATACAAAAACTTTTAAAAGACTTCATTTGTATTGTCTTTACTGTGAGAAAGGATATATAATTTCATATCACTTGAAGTTTGAATAAGTTTTAAACAAATTGTTTAATTAAGTAATTACTTCTTTAATAATTAAATTTAAATTTTAAATTAAAAGTCCATTAAATATCATCAAAAATAGTTTGCATTAAACTATGAAAAATGAATTTAAATATGATTTCAATTTTAATATTTTAAATATCTTTTCAAAAAATAATGTTTTTATGTTTAACCAAAAAAATAATAAAATTATCATTTAATGAAAAAATATTCAAATTATAAAGTTTTGACCAAAAATTATCATTTTTTATATTTAATTATATATTCAATAAAAATTGCATTAAATTTATCAATAATTATAATAATATTCAATAAATGAGTGTATATATAAATGAACGGCAAGTATATGGCTATAAATATTGAGAATTTTGTGAACAAAACAATTGGCCTTAAAATAAGGGATTCTTTTGTTACTTATTATGTGTTTTTGATTAATAGTTAAATCAGTAAAACATGAATTTATTAGTAATAAAAAGCGAATTGTATTTCATTTTCTGACATTTAATCTGCAGTTCATTATAGAAATTATTCTTCAATTCAATTGAATTTATAATATTTTTTATGATTACATTCAATGATATAATCATATAATCGCTATTTTGCTGACAAATTATCAAATATTTCATTTGGTTTTAAGTAATAAAAATACATTTATATGAAAAAAGTTAGAAATTATTAGTTTCTCTTTGCAAACAATTAATTAAAATATAACAAAAGACTGCAATTCCCAACCATATACTGAATATTACGGTATGGAAAGGGAGTGGTAATGGATGTGACGCACAAATAGTGTATCCATTAGTAGTGAGTCATGTGCTCTAAGCACAGACCAAGAATTAGTATCAGAATCAAAATTCCTGTCACTAAACAGCATTCATATATACAAAGTACATATTATAGTGAAAAACAATCAGTTTTTAGTTCAGATCTATAAATGTCTAAAAATATCTTCAATTTTTAAATATTTTTTACATTAAGTTAAATGATCTCTACTTTCATATCGATTGTTGAGATTGCAATCAAATTTGAATAACAGATGATCAAAATATTTTGTTTTAATATCATATATGATTTGAATTACAATGTGTTTGACCTATGATTTGACTATGAGTTGTAATTATTGTAATTATATAACAGAAAGAAATGACATTAAACCTAATGAAGAGTTTTCATGCCATTTGAAAAGTTTGCCATTTTTTACATTAACTTTCAAAATCGCAATCAATTTTTACAAATTCACGACTTTTTGATATATTTAACAAAAAACTTGTAAAACAACAATAAAATAGTAACTTATCTGAAGAATTTCAAAGACAGACCTTTTAGTCGTCATTTCTCTGCAAATCAAATATTATATTGTATTTCAAAGTCAAGCATAAAAGCAATCATTGATTTAATATGTATTTAATTTTGTAATTAATTTTATATTTTTAATAATATTATAATTGGTTTCAAATGTCTTCAACTTATAATTAAATAGTTTTCAACTTCTCAACGATAACTTCATTTTCTCAATGCTATTATTCAATGTATGGTTTTGTCGATAGGTTTTGGAAAGATTTCAAAAATATCTTTTGTTTATAACTTTTATAACTATTTTCTGAGAAAAACAGAAAAATTCATTCTTAAAGTCATTTCTTTAATTTTTAATTAGTTTATTGACTCTAAGAATAAATGAAAAGATATGTTCATTAAATTAAGTGCTCAACAAAACCCAGATATAAATAAATTGTGTCTTTTGTTAATTGATATTTAATACTCCGACGAAAGACAGTCTGACAACTAATACAATCAGAAATTAGTTATTTATGTGATGACTGTATATTCAAACATAAATTTCAAGATTCAAACAAATATTCAAAACTAACCATTAGTTTGGAAGAAATGTTTAGATTTTTGAGACTATTTAAACAAAATTACGCAAAAATTAAATCAACAAATATTTTTCAATTCAATGTCTGTTTGAAATACTATTTTTAATTCAAGACTATTCTCAACAAAGCATTTGATTTTTAGCAGAGATTCAATGAAATCATAAAATTCTTTAAACATTTTCTTTTTGTTTTGAAAGAAAAGACAATTAAATATAAATAATTCATAAATAATAATAATATCAAATAAATGATTCTGGTAATTTGAGTTCAGAAACCAAACCTAAACAGCATTCATATAATTGCTTTAAATGTATATGAATTTACGTTTAGTTACAATACATATGAAAGGATATAAACTAAACATTTTTCATTTGAGAGAAATTATTGTTTTATTTGAAAGATTGAGAAAAATTTTATTTAACTTTATATTAAATTTTTTTTTGTTAAACAAAACTCACATTAATTTAATCTATTCTTTAAACTAAACTGAAATGAAATGAAATTATAGTGTTTTTGCAGAAATAATACATTTATTATACATATATTCCATGCATTCTCTGAAAACAATATATCAAAAGTGAATCCAAATTATTCTTATTATTGCTATTATTATAGTTTGAAGTGATTTATATATATTGTGATCCGTTATAGCGTTATAGCGTTGTCTCAAATCATAATTTTAAAGAGTCGTAGAAATAAAGATTTAAATTTAGTCAAACTTTTGGGCAATAAATGGCGAAAAAGTTAATATAATATAATATAATAGATATGCAAATGTGATGACTTGCAAACAATCCGCTGGTGAGTGCAAGTGCTGGATGTGATGCCTGTGTGCCAGCAATGCATGGCCTATGTGTGCATCTTATATAACATATATATAGCCTATGATTGCCTAAAAGAGCTTAAATTTTTAGAGAAAAATATTTTCAGATTAGAATTTATGATGAATTATTTAAATACATGTATGATATGTATGATCCGGAATGATTTAAATATGTTTGGGCCCAATCAGATATCATTTGTTTCTTTGCCCAGTCACGTCCCAGCAATAAGGGGGCCTAAGGGGAAGTCTACACTTAATTCGTATAAAGATTCTCTGAAGAATCTCAATCCACGTTAGAGAGTGTGTGTGAGTGAGAAAGAGTGCGAGAGAGCGAGCAAGCGAGCGAGAGAGAGAGAGAGAGAGAGAGAGAGAGAGAGAGAGAGAGCACAGGAGGGTATGGGAGCAAATTGAAAGCATTTATTACGAATACTAATATTTAGTGATATTATAAAAGGCAAGCAATTTGTTATCTCGAGACCATTTGCTTCTTCAGACAACAAACGGAAATTAAACTTTTGTGAGACTATAAGACTATAATAAATCTGAAATACTATAAAACAACTCTATATTCAGTTATATTGTGTTATATTGTGTTATATTATGTTATTTTCCATTATATTGTGTGCTTTATATATGTGTTTAAAATATATCTAAACTTTAAAATATATTTCTTTTTCCTTTCATTCAATAGTTATATATAATAAAGGTTTCTTCCCTTTGGGCCAAAAGCAGACGCTTTTTCAAAAATATACACATTTTGTACACTTTTGACAATTTTATAGAAATAATAGAAATTTTTTACTTTTTTATTATTGTATTTCATGCGACAGATGTGGTATTCATGTAAACCGCAATGCTATCCATCCGATCCCTTATCACAAACACCAAACACCAAGCACATCGACTACGAGACACTTCTTTTACTATTTTTTATATTTTATTTTGCAATAAAATAAAGAGAGAATTGAGGGAAGAGTGAGAAGAGAGTGAAGAGAAATCTATGCATTAGTTTCCCGACTCAACAGCACAATAAACAGTGTATGTCTGCCCTTCCCCTCAGTTCCTCCCCTATATTAGTGAGCAATATGTAACCGAGCTATTGACGGTTGAGTTGAGCGCAGCGGGAGCTCAGCTCTGGCCGTCCGAACTGAGGCAACAGGTAAGCAAAGAAGAAGACGTCGGGTCTGACTGACTGACTGGCACTCAATCTAATGATAAACTAAAGCAAAACAGTCTTACATAACATTATAACTCGTTTATAGTCTAAAGACCCCCCACTTCTGCACTTCTCTATTGATTACTATTTTATATACATTTTTCTTCTTTCAGACACTTTTGACCCAATTTTAGACATTATCTGTGTTTACAAAGAATTAAAATAATAACAAAAACTCCTTTAAATTGTTTTTATCATTGAGACAGGTCTTCATCTTTTTTATCTTCTCAATGAAGAGATCTCAAAAGTGAGAGTAACTTTAGTTTTGTATTTACATTATAGTCAAACATAAGTTTCAATAATCATAGCATTGATTGACAATTAAATCCTTTGAAAATTTAAAAGTTAACAAAACATTTGTCACTCAAACCAACTGTGAGGATGAGTTTTGAACAGATTTTGATTCAAACACTTTCAGTCATAATATAATTAAATTCAAACAAATTAAGTGAAAGTTTGTGCAAAACTGAGTGCAAAAGAATTAAATAAGTTTTAGTGTCTGTGCTGTCAAAGTGAATGAATGGCATACAAAACATACAAAAAATCATTGAATGTTCAAAACATTATCTGTTTTTCATTTCAACTAAACTTTGTGTACAATTCACTGCTTTTTTAATGGTTTGGATTTGATGTCGAATCCAATACTAAACAAAGCATTGGTTTCACTGATAGTGAGAATTAGTGTCGCGAGCAATGAAACAATGGAATGGAATGGTAGATACGGTACGGTATGGTATGGTATAGTATGTGCCGATGTGTCAGAAGTGTATGCAATATAATGAGCAAAACAGTGAAGTAAGGCCAGAGAGAGAAGTGCAATAAAAACAAGAGAAAAGCTTAAAGTCAAACACAAGTCGTCATTGCATTATCACTATTGAAACAGCTGTCACTATAAACTGCTAAACAGTCGGCCCTCAGCTCTGGTATTATTGTATTAAGATTTTAATGCAATACCAAATAGATATGCCATTCATTACTATTCAATATGTCTTTTGACACCTTATTAACCGTATCTATCATTTCAATTGTTTTTACCATTTCTTCATTTTCAGTGTTAATTAAGTTTCAAATGATATGAAAATTGATTAAAAAGTAAATTAAAATTCAATGATATTCTGCTAACAATCAAAACAATAACTTTTGAGAGTCTATTGAATAAGTGTTTAATAAAAAGACAGTTAAAGACAAAAGGATGTAATTTGTGTGATTGCAATGGGAATGGGAATGGAAGGGTAGTTATATAGTTATATAGCGCAAATACGATTGCAGTCGTCGCTGGAATTGAACCTATATTTGAATGAATGAAAACATACAGAGAAAGAGATATTTAGACCAAACGTAAAGGAAAAGAGAGAAAAAGAGCGACTCTTATGCAGCTCTGAGTCGGCGATAGAGTAAAGCGTTAGACAATCGTTAAGAGAGTGAGAGAGCTTTGGGAGAGCACTGAGACATGCATTTGGATCGATAGCAGGCTTTGAGCGAAGAGATCCACAAAACCAAACGGAAAGCAATGGGAAGAAGAAGTGAAGTAATGAAATGTCAGAGCATTTGTTGCACAGCTTTGCTCTCTTATTGTAGCACTTATTTCACTGAATATCAGTTCCTATTGTCTCTCACTTACGACACTCTGTATTCACATTTTACTCACAAATCTATTGGATTTTCCGCTTTTGCTATCAATGTTTTGGTAGTTAAGCCTAACCTCTTAGCACTTGCACTGGTTATTCAGTATTGCATTGAACCTGAATTTCTATCTATTTCTCACACTTTCCAATCGTTTGAGGGAAAGGCCTGATTCAGGATTTGCTTTAATTTGAGTGAATTTATATAAAATATTCAACACTTGATGTGATGTCAAAACTGATGAATAAGATTAACAGCAGATTAGAGATAAAGCCATGCATTCAGACATACGTTGTGGTCGAGTATAACACAAAATACAATTGAATAGATTGTTAACAAAACGCACAGCGAATGGGAACTACTTTTCCACATCTAATAGACTGGAGAAGAGATGTGAGGGAGAAGTGAGCACTCAGTACATGGGAGGCAGGTCTGGGTCTGAGTGTATATGTATTCCAGAAAATAGTAGATTTAGTAAATAGTTTTGTATTGTATTTGAGATTTCTGACAGAAAACCACTTTATTTTGCAAACATAACAAAAATGCAATTTATTTTCAATGTTTCTCTTATAGACTCTCCAATAGACTTCTTCACCACATATCCAGCACATTCACCACATATCCAGCACATCTGCCAATTAAAACAAAAAAGCAAAAATATTTTTCATCTCTCATTGCACTCGCACTGCACACTCACTGTACTCTCATTGCACTCTCATTGCACTCGTATTGCAATGTTTTCTCTTATTTTTGACTTATTCTACAAATTCAATGCTCAGTTTGAAAGGTTGAAAGGGGAACAGTCAGTCCGAGAGGGGTACTGTTGGCCGGCCGGAGCTGGTGATGGGGGAGTGGTTCAATTGTCAGCTCTGAGCACGAAGTTTGAAATAAAAAATACTAAAAACAAATGAAATGAAATGAAACTCGTTTTTTGAGTACCTTTTCTTCATTTCGACTTTAATTGGAAATTCTTTTACAACAACTAATACATTGAAAAATAGAGAGAATCCAAGGCAAAGGCAAACTCAGGCACTCATCCCCTTCCCCCTTGCCCTGCACTCCACCTTAAAACTAAAGGGGGAGTGATATCGCCGTTAGCGAAGTCGGGATCATAACGCAAAAACGCCGGTACAGTCAATACAATACATATAAATCTATGATCTTTTAGGCCTTGAATGCATTGAATGCCAAACGTTTTGAAACATATTTTTATTGCTTTCGTTTCATTTGATTTTCATTTTAATTAATAAATATAAATCAAAACCATTTAAATTGACTCCAATTTTATTTGCATTACATTTCGCGACACTTAGTCTTATTTTGCGGTCAATACATGCTTTGCTTTGATATCCCAGGCCTTGCAGTGCTTCCAGTGATTGGAAACTTAATTGAGAAATATTTCATAGAGTGAGGGGAAAAGAGGAGTAAACCTGAAATACAAGTGACAAACAAAAAGTCATTTGTTTTTACTATTGAAAGAAAAACAAATTATAAGTTTTTAAAAGTTATAACTTATGAGAAAAAACATGAATTGATTGCAAACATGATTTCAATTACTGGAAACATTGAATTCGTAATCGTCTTCAAGTAAATCAAAATCAAAACTATTTGTTAGACTTTCGTTAAGAGATGTGAAGAAATGATAAAAATCCATATATTTTTGATGTAATTTGTTTGCAACTGAAGTCATACCGGAGTGAATGGCAGACATAGAGTGCCATATCATAGCTCACATTTGTAGGAGGGTTTGCAAAGAGGATATCAAAACTGCAATTATTATTGCATCCAAAACCGGTACTCACATATCAAAGTGATTGCACAGAGTCTTACAGCGCTGGTAGATTGGGTCCGCCATATATAATATTGCATTCAATCATTTCTAATGAAACTAACATTATTTCCATTTGATATAATGGCCGGGCTTTCAATAAAATGGCTCACGAACTGCAACTCTGCCGTCGGTCCGCACTGTTGGCTCAGTTCAATGAAAAGCATATTAAAAAAGTTTGATCTATAATAATGTGATAAACATTTAAACAGTATTTAATGCAAAACTTTTCTCAAAAACGTTTTATAACACAATTTTTTGCATAATATATATAATAGAGAGTTATGTCTATTAAGCCCCTGAAAGGTGACAAACACCAAATAACAATTGCTTTAATCTAAGCCATGTAAAGCTCGGATATAATAATTGGTGTTACAGTTCAGCCACAAAATAACTCTTTGAAAACCCCAATCGAGTTGAATGTTGTGCTACTACTGGTGCACATACTGGTGCTGGTTGTGGTGCGATACTAGTTTTTGCGCGATGGCGTTCATTATAGCTGTTTGGGTGAGCCGGCTATCACTGAAGAAGTACTGTATATCAGGTTTATTGATGTGTTAACACCATCACAACGGCTCGACTCAAGGGGTAGTTGTGTTAGGCTTTCAATAACTTATTATTATTATTATGTGGTCTTAGCTTTCCTTTTGTTATTTATTCCTCAACACATGAAACAAAAAACAATTTGAAAACACATTTTATGATTCATTCCTATCATTGGCAGACAATTGCCATCAAATATAACCAAATGTTTTAATTTAAAACTTTTTTGGTTTACTTTGCTTTTCAATCAATCAATTATACACTGGTTTGGAGTCAATTGTTTGAGTGTTTAATTGTACAACTGTGCAGGACCAATTAATTACTAACAAAATAAATATTGATTTTTCAATTCAGACATACAGTATAAACGGTGACTTGAATTGAATAGAAAGAGATGTTGCAACTAGTACAAATTGAGTACAAGCAACAATTTGAGAAACCAGTGTTAGGGTATCTCAAAATGTTTGCATTTTCACAGAAAACCAATTTTATAGTGAATTTGAAATAAAAATTATTAAACTTTTAATAACTTTTGCTTTTGATTGAAATGAATGTAATTTTAATCAAGAATTTTGTAATTCATATGAATATAACTTTAAACTCTCTTATTATGACTATTACTAAGCAATGCTATAATCAATCAAAACATGTCTAAAAACTGTTCAAAATATTCAGGTGATCTTAAACTAACCTGAACAGTCTTGAACAGTGTTTGATCACACATTCAATGAACTTTTGTCGACACATAATATTTTGTTTCAATGTATTAATTAGTGATTATTTTCTAAATCAAAAATTATTAATCAAATTGTTCTCAAATTAAAGTCTAATTCATTGGAAAATATAATTTGAAATAAATATTAATATTTTGTTTGTGATTAATGAGACATATATTGTAAATGTAAGGCATTCTTATCTATGAGATAATCAAATGGCATAACAATGACATACCGGGCAGTTGTGCAGTCTTTGTAAAGGGTGTCGAAGTCTGAAGTCGATAGTAATTTACATCTGTTGACTCCGGGCTGAATAGCTCCCAAACCCCTCAGAATCCGGACCTGTTCTACATTGCAAACAATCGGCACAATATCTAAACGCTTTAAAAATGAAAATAATTTAAGATTTAGTCTAAAATTTTGTAATTTTATTAAAAGTTAGTTAAAACAACAAATAATGAAATCATTTGTTTATGATTTCAGTGAACATTCAAAACATGAAAAACTTATTTAAAATATTAATTAATTTCAAATTTTTTTCTTTTTTTGCTTTTATATTGTGTTTTGAATTCATTTCATAAAAAGCAAAACAAATCCAGAATTATGTGCAGAAAATAGAGTTGTTTTTCAATATAAAAAAGTTTTGAAATTTGTATTCATTGAAATTTTTTTCAGAAGTTTTGCATTTTATGTTTAAATTAAATACTAATTTTAAAGAAATTAATTCATTTAAAACATTTAAATCAAATTAAACTATTAAATAACCAAGGTATTGAATGTTATGATAGTCTCTTCAAGTAATTGGCAGAAAATACACAAATATATTAATTAAATCTTAATTTATATAAAAGTTTTGTAAATGAATTGAATAATAAAAACATGAAAACTATAAATGAGTTGAAAATAAGTTTATTGTATAATAAAGTCAACAAAACTGAGTGAAAGAGTGATTGTTTTGGACTTACTTTAAGTTTGGTGTAAACGGTGTGAAGACCTCCGACCAAGTGTTTCAAAAACAGTTCAAAAGCTTGTGGTAAACATAAAAGATATTCACATTGGGATCGATTTGCACTGAGAAAGGCTGCGATACGCGCCCCACGGTATTCAATGAGACGACATTCATTAGTGGCCACATATTGTTGTCCTGAGCTGTGCTGCGAGTGCTGGGACTGAATAGACCCTGAATTGTGTTGAGGGGGAGAGAAGAACGGATAACCCGGGAATGTGGCGGCGCTGTGATGTCGTATCTTTTCTGTTATATCAATATTGCATACAATTAGCCATCAATTTGTTTAAATGTATTAAATATGTCATTAAAATGAGTGAATCGTAACAAAACTATCGCAAATGTTCTCAAATATTATTTAAATTGATGTCAAAATTAATTTCATTATAAAAATGACTTTTTTGAGAAATTAATCAAAACTTTTAATAGATTGACAAAAATATATTAAAGACTTGTCTCTGACTTACGTGTAGTTCTGAGATCATTGGGTTCTGAGTTGGAGTCGTCTTCACTGAGGGTTGTGGTGGGACTGTTGTTGTGATAGTGTTGGGGATGAGACACGCGATGATGAGGTGATGCGGATGACATTTTAATAAATTAATCAAATGTATTGATGTATTGCACAAATGGACTGATGATTGACGTTATCTAATGATGACTTTTCTTCAAAAAAGTCAAAGTTTTTAATAAATTAATAAATATTTTCATTGAATGCCATTGTTTTGAAAACAATTCAAAGTTTGTTCACAATTAAGTCAATTAAAACTTTTGTTATATAGTTATGGATGTGAATCGACACCAGGTTTGGGCTAATTATTAACACGATTTGATAGGAAATACCAGTTTTAGTATTCATCCAATTATAACATATTTGAATGTTTGCTATTATTATTAGCAAAACAATTGCAAAGTTAGTGAATAACACTTTAATAGCAAATTAGACCCTATATTATGTCTGGTCTGACGCAAGCCTTTAATGCAAAGCCATAAGTAATATGAGATCAAACACTACTAAACAATGGCCACAAACAGTGACAATAAGATTGTGTTTGCAATTCAGAGCCAGAAATAGTCAAAATGTGAAACATTAGTAAAAGTGTTCATTTAGTCGACTAATGGTTTGCAAACAGTTTTTTGTCCAAAAAAATTGTTGAAAAACTTTTGTAACATTTAGAACATGAGAAACAATGACAGAGAGTATATATCTGTGCAAAGAGTACTGAAAGCACAGTTGGATTCGACTTCACATCACTAACTGAATGATTGAGTTTCATCTGTATTCCCATTCCATCTCTCTTTGCATTTGAATGCCATTCACTGCGCAGTCGTCTTCACAGATCTGATTCTCTTCAGTGATTCTTCAGGCCCTCATCGGTGGCAAAGAATGGTTGCGCGCCTGCTCTCAGGGCTGACAGCACCGGCAGACTCTCACTATTCCCTATGTGTTTCACTACTCTTCAAATCTGTTTTGCGAAATGATTATACGTTTTGTTGATTAATGACTAACTTTGATGTTATTACAGGTTAAACATTTGTCCGACAATTATGTATTACAGCCAATCATTGGGTGCTTTCCCTTACATTAGAATAAGAAAAGTTTGACTCAAAAGAAACAAAACTTTAAATATTTTTTATATCCAAAGCACTTATCATTGCTTTAAGTGTTTCACTCAAAAAGTTTGTTATCATATGCACTCCAGGGCTGGGAATTAAAGAGTAAAAGCGCAGTTGACAATACATATGGTATGGTATGGTATGCTATGACATAAGGATTGCTTAATTGCTTCACTTATTACCCTTTTTTAGTTAATAATTACTTATAACTCAAACTCAAACCAAATATTTCTTTTATTTCTCCAAAATATTTCTCATTCAGTCATATAGAGTATAATTATCTAAAAACTCAGTCTTTAATGCATTTAATGCATGGCTTTTGAATCAAATAAGCATTTCTTGTGAAAGAATATCAATCAAACGAAACGATTAAATATTTTTATGTAATTTCGGTATTTCATTGATTATACCTATTATACCTTGGATGTTTTATTTTATTTATGTTATGATATATTATAAACTCTTATTTAAATTCATTTAAATATTTTCAAATTAAAGTAATTACAAAATTTATTGTATTTATTCAAAAGTTTTTATTTCTTTGATTGAGTTTTGTTTACAATATTTGAGAAAAATATGGATTAAAGGGGAGGCTATCACTTCATCGAAAATCACTTCATCGAATATCGTTTCATCGAAACTCATATCATCGAATTCAT
>JAQGAT010000597.1:0-26894 GCA_034687845.1 Pantelozetes paolii | reverse complement strand
GAGAGAGAGAGAGAGAGAGAGAGAAAGAGAGAGAGAGAGAGAGAGTTGGGCGGAAGAGTTGGCGTGACTTTAAGCCGTTAATCTGAAAGTGAGAAAAGAAGAACTAATTTAGAGTTTATTGTCTTTGATATGACTTGAAGTGAGTGTTGGAAACAAAAACAACTTTTATATACATTTTTAGATTTGTTTCAAATGTATATAACTTTTGCTGACATTTGTGCCAAAATATTCACAAATATATTGTTTTTTATGTAATATATTATGATTTGAAAGCAAATACATTGTTTCAGAAAATTTGATCATTTCTTTGATACAATAGTTTTGGTTATGAAGTGTTCAATAAAAATCAAATCAAAAAATAGGCGAAGTCTGATGTCTGGCCTCTATTGCTGTCAATCCATAACTACATCTTATCTTTCATTCATTCATCAAATAAATAGACTTTTGTTTAATTTTTTGTTTAATTCATATCTAATACTAAATAATAAACTAAATGTCAATAATTTCTTAATTATTTATAAATGAATTAAGAAATTGATAAAACTAATCAAAACCAGACAATAAAGAACTGACCAAGCACATCAAAGGGTGGGGAAATCTGATCTCAAATCAGATTCTCAATTACTTAACCCTGAACATAAAAACATAATTATATAAACATTTTGTTTGAGATTTTCAATTATATGTATTGACATAAAAATAGCTTAACTTTTAATCAATGAGTCGTTTATTTGATTTCAATTAATTTAATGATAACTTTTGTTATGAAAAAATCAAAGACTGAAACAAATCATTGATAAATAAAACAAATTAAATAAAGATTTTCAAACGATTTTTCGGAATATATTTCGAAAGAAGTGGAAAATCAATAGACATTTGACAACATTTTACACTTATTTTCTATATATTAATAAATATGAAACTCTTAAGCGTAGGAATGGCTTAATAACACATTTAGAGGAACGGGAAAAATAGTTTAATGTTTTTCAATAATTTCTTTCACCACTAGTTTTGTTATTTTCTACAATCAATAGCCGGAAAAGAAAACATAACCCAAACATACGGTGCATATATAGGGTATTAGCGCCTGTAGTAAAAGCTAAGGTAAATGACACCTAAAATATCAATTTTATTGAAATACTCAGGAATTCAAACATTCTTACGACTGGTGTCTCCATTGGCAACATCTTTCAATAGGAACTGGAGCTTAATCTCCGATCAAGAGTACAATATTCTGGTGCTTTAATTGCTATGAATTGCAGTTCAGTTCAGTCTAATTGTCTTTCATGTAATCAAATTGAAAACTAATCTAATGTTCATTAACTGATAGAATGGGTTCGACATCTTCAGTGATCAGTCGTTCCCATCAATTGGACTATTACTCTGATATACGCAAAGCCTCTCCAAATAAGCCGACAAAGTATTGGGACTCAGGAGTCTTATACGACAAGTCGACGGACAAGACATCAACTTTCAGTCCAATCACTGATAATAATAAAAAGATTTTAATTCCGATTGAGTTTTCACTTCCGGTTGTGTCGGTCACTAATAAGTGTAAAGTTGTTTCACTGGAAGAATACAAGGTATGGCTTCAGATGAAGAGATCGGGACTTATGAGTCCATCACCGACTCATGTCAGGTGCAAAACGGCGACCATTCGTCCGAAAAACACTTAAATTTATTTGAAAATTACATTCACTTATTGAAAACAAAATTCAAACATCATTTAAGCTTTCAATAAATTTCATCAAAAGATTTGTAAGTATTTGTAAAACAATTGTTAGAAAATCGTTTCAAATATCTAATTCAGGGGTATTTTTATCCAATAGCTAAGGGGTATCATTAAACTGAACTGTTTTTGCATTGATTAAAGAAACTGAAGAATTGATAAAAATATTTAAATCAAATTCTCTTTCATTTCTTTCTATTGTTTCATCAAAATATCAAATAAAAAACATTTTATAAGTTATGAAGTCATGAATTGTTTATTGAATTTGTTTTTAAAAATTCTCAACACTTTTATCAATCAATTCATTCGTTTGTATCGATTCTTATGGGTTTGCAAATCAAGTGCACAATAAGACAGATGTTTGAAGAGATTCAGTGATTGAATAATGACTTCAAATGTCTGAAAGCAATGAATCGAAGGAATGGTAATAAGATTTGAGGGAAGGAGTGATTGTGTCCACTATTGTATTACTTTTGTCTATTTTTCACTGCATTTATATTATCGGTAAATGTTTTGTTCAAAATTCAAAAACTTTTGTCATTAATTGTAATTCAGATCCAAATATGGATTAAATTTAATTTTTGATAAAAATATATAAATTGAGTCACAAATGGTTAATAAAACTCATTTAAGCACTTTATCGGCAATTGTCACGGTATTGCTTCTGCTCTGGGTCAGTGAGGTCAGTGGGGTCAGTGAGGTCACTGATGTAAGTGAAAAGAGTTCCATCACTTTGTCGTGACCTATGGATTCGCAATTACAGTCCTTGTTATTGATTTGAGAGAAATGTTTCAATGATTTCACAAACTTATCGCCAATTGTCTCATTCAAGACAATAATAATATAATGTTCTCTCGGGTCTGGAAATTGAGATCAAAATTAAGATAACATTAAATCTTAAGATAAAACACAACAAACCGTTTGAATTGATGTTAAATCTCAAACCATTGGTTGAATTCATTCCCAAATAAAGACATTCTTGTATTTTAACGGTTGACTCGACCTTTGGTTTCACAAGAATGATGGGAAGGTTGGGATCCAAACAATACATCACTTCTTGTGTCTCAGCGAAGGGAATCATAATATGATATTTGAATTTAGTGTAAGTGCTATTCGCGCCAACGTTTGATAACTTTAAGCCATTATTATTGAACTCTACGGACTTTGCAATGACCAGGTAGGTGCCAAACATCACATATCCCGGGTTCACTGAATGGTATAAAACAAAGACTTCGTGGGTCTGTGTTTGTTGTTCCGATCGTTTGCTTAATATCTCATTCATATGAATCTTCAGATCTTTCAGCCGATTGTCTTCCGTTTTGTCCATTTCCTCCATAATCTCCTTTTCCCTCATCTGAAGAGTTGAATGCATTTTGTGGAACAACTCTTTGACCTCTGATTTGGATTTCTTGAACCAATCCTTCGTCTCATCGGTACGTCGTTTAACGGAAGTGTGATTTGTGGACAACTCAGTGAACTCTTTGATCCATTTGTCCACCGATTCGTGGATAGACTTTTCGGCCGTTTGTGGTATTCGGGTTGAAATCAGTTCCACTGTATTGTCGTCTTCATAGAGACTGTTCACCGGATTGTAAGCAATCATCACCTCTTGATTGGCGGCCATATCGTCGTCCAAATCAATCAATTCCGGTGTCTTTGTGGCCGTAATTAATCCCAAATCAACTCCACTTCCGATTTGATGCATATCTATGGGAAAGAATTTAATGTCTAAACGCATCACTTGTGCGGAAGCGGAGGTCGGATCCAACCATTTCTTGATATTAGACTCGTATTAAATGACATTGCGGTGAATGTCTTCAGACATCAATGTATTGAGTGAACAAATGCCACACTTTATGAAGTCCTTCCTCTCTTTACAGAACTGAAGAATACATATCTCACACACAGAGTGTCCGCAAACCAGAAGTCTTAGAGGAATGAAGAGCTCTTTGCCATCAGTTTTGCCCCTCTTTTTGGCCAAACAGTCGCCGAAAGGACAACAATAGAAAGACATTGTCTCCGATGTCTTGTAAAGCGATTGAAGTGACAAATGGTTTACAAATTAATGTTTGAATTGTTTTTCAATTAAAAAAAATATTTTTCCTAAGACTTGTGTCGGAGAGGAAAGGTATGTAAATGAATGGCAAGTGTTGGCAAATATTTGCAACCATTTGTCGATAGGTTTGGCCTCAAATCGCAAAACATTTTTTAACATTGAATTTCAAAAAACTTTTTTCACATTTTCATCACATTTTCAATCACTTGAAGGAAAACTTCAAATACTTTTGTCATTTCATAGCAATTGTTAAACAGTTTATAAAATGACAAAAGTATTGATTATTACTATTACTAAAACATGAAAAGGTCAGGTAAGCCCTCATCAGTGGTCAACCAGACATTCAGACTGTTTTTAATTTTATTGAATAAATAATTATTGAAAAAATATAATAAACTTTTTTTTGTTAACAAAATCTTTAATAAAAATAAATCTAAACATTCATTCAAACAGTGATTTAAAACATTGAAAAACATTTAAATTAATGAAAAGTCTGTCAAACAGTAAACCAATCCTTCAAACAGTTAATACCATTCCTTCAAACAGTTAATACCATTCCTTCAAACAGTTAATACCATTCCTTCAAACAGTTAATACCATTCCTTCGAACTCATATCTAAAGCAATTCAACTGCAGATGCATTGACTGCTCGAAAATATTTAGTATTTTATTCACGAAATGGTTATCGATATCGCAATTAAGAGCCGAAACACTGGTTTTACAATCATTTAGTATTCTGTCCGACAATACATTCAACTGTTGTCCCGAATGAGCAAAAGTGAGTCGAAGAGCACTGATATCTATAATGGTCTGCAGTCTCGCCGTATCCGTCAGTTTAGACGCAATGCTGTCGTAGAGTCGAGAGACCTCTTCCAGCGCTGCCTCCACTATAAAGTACATAACTTTGTCCACTAATGCCGGTGCGATCTGATAGACCTCTGCCTGTATTTCAATGAGATTTGTAAGCAATTCCTTCACATAATAGCTGACATCACTGGGCGTCACATCAGAAGTGAACCATTCGTTTTCAAACAAATACATCGACGGCTCTATAGCTCCGATGACGTCATCGCACTTACGCTCAATGTATTGATCAAAGAGTCGGTTCTCGAGGTCTTTGAACTTGTTTTGAGTGATTTTGATCACTAAAGTCATGTCCGGATAACCAAACTTCTCAAACGACTCGTGCAAACGAGGAATCACTTGATTATAAGCGAAACCACAATTGCATAACACTATTAGTATCCGATCCTCGAGTCGGGGAATGGGTTTCAATGGCATAGAAGGAGAGTTGGCTGGCGTTGAGACCGTCTTCTCTAAGGCACAGATGAAGGACTGAAGAAGTGTTTGTGTCAACTGTTTCATCATTCCCTGGACATTGATTTGACTGAATATATCCGTGTCCTCACTGTTCCTCACCTGAAGTACAGTCTCGCGAACCAATTGCAAGCTCTCAATCACTTTGCACTCGTATAGGAAGGGTAGTTGAGTGCGAGCGCCGACCACATCATCCAAATATGTGTCCCAATTCTCCTTTGCATTCAAATTCTTGATTTCGTTTGCACTTTGATTGAATAGACATCCCATTGCGTGCACTCGGAGGTCAAAAATGAATTGATGTAAAGGTTTTAAGACATTATTGTTTGCATTTGAAGTCAACTCTAGTTTCGAGAGATTAGATAAACAGTTAATAACACATCGCAGACAATACGGTAACCAAACGACGAACTGCTCGTCCACTTCATAGACCCAGTGCTGGATGTGAGGCATGTTTTTCACTGAAGTGGGAAGTATTGCTGCTCTCATCTCATCGCAAAGGGTTTGGATCGGCTTTTCTACCATTTCTTTGTGAAAGATATCGTCTTTGGTTCTCAACTGTTGGAACGACTCTTTCGTATAGAGATCTCCGTTTAGATAAGCCGTTCCCAATCGGAACAAATCGGGGAACGACTGACTGAAGAGATTAGTCAACTCCTCGACGAACTGTATTTGTTTGGGCGCTTCAATCGGATACCCGACGCTCTCCTCGTTGTCACTCAAATCGTCCGCTTCTATGGAAACGGGCTTTGGATTTGAATTTTGATGTTTTTCCCGACACTTATTGATAGACAACAGAAGTGTTTGTCTAATAGTGTCCACTGAATCCCAGGCCGGGTCTCCCGACTGTTCTAAACTAATCAAATACCGGATCAGACGCTTCACTTCATCGACATTCCGGCCCTCATTAACACTACAACTGATTCTTAACTTTTCGTTTAACATTAACCGAAACTTTTCGATCCGTTGGACGACCTCTGAGTAAACCTTTTTGAACACTTTGACCGACGAGTCGGCGAACAGAGACTTCGCGCGACTGAAGTCATTGATGACAATATCGTAATCGCCTTTTGATATACTTTTGTCTATATTTGACGGAAGATTAAAGAGAAACCGATATCTCTGGAGAACATTCAGTGCATTACGGGTTGAGTCGGCCTTATCTTTGCGGGAAAGGATGGCATCGAAGATATCGTGTGCTTCTTCTGTCGACTGTTTAATAGATTCGTCCACTTTTGCGATCAAATCGGTTCCGACTTCTTGTTTGTCTTTCTTAAGCGCCAAATGAAGTGCTTTCAGTGCATCCAAACACTCAATAACTGGCAATACATTAGTCTTCAGGAATGTAACCGAACCTGAGTTGGAGTTTGGAGTCATTTTGTCATTACATTTGGCCCGAAGTAACTCCAATCCCCTTCTCAGGTCACTAAAGGAGGTGTCGTTATGTCTCTCCAATAGATACCAAACCGGCATAAAGTGCTCGGAAGTGATATTAGCGTACGTTTGCGGCGAAGCGTCCGAACAGTCGGGAAATAAGTCTCTAAACAGAGAGTCACTAATCTTTCCGCGTCGGCCGCCGGTCGTCGAGTCGTCATCAACACAAAGGCCTAAGGGATCGGTAGTAAACATAAGTGCCGGCGATATTGACCGATGTCTGGCCCCCGACTGGTAGTAATCGTCTTCATTGACCCAAACGGCGGACTCTTTGATGGGACCGACGATCTCTTCGTAGCCCTTGAACTGAACGGTTGACGAACCCTTTCCACCGCTTCTTGTGGTAACGATAACGTCTCCCAAACCCTTACAACGTGAGGATCGGGTGATTATCTTCTGAGAGGACAGCCATTCGCTATACATAATGCAATCGATGCCACAAATGGTTAATGAAATCAAGTCTTCGGGAGAAAGACCTAAGTTTTCGCCGCGTATTGTGATCTTAGTTCCCGGCGGACCCTCTTTGGGCGACAGACCCGTCACCTTTGGGCCACTCATTGTCACAAACAATCAATTCATTAAATATTAATAACAAAAACAATCAAACAATTGATTAATTGATCCAAAGATTGCTTTTTGACAACACTTTAAAGGCGTTTGTTTTGATCTCTTCGTAAACAACGTTACGATTATTTCAATCCTTTTTTGCCTTAAATTTCAATTCAAATCAAATTTAAATTCATTTCAATTCGTATTCAAAATGTGTTTCACATTAAAACTTATTTATAGTTTTGTTTCACTTTTTATATAAAATCTTAATATTTTTTAAACATTTATTCAGAAAATAGGTTAAGAAAAGTGGACCAGAAGTTTATTTTAAGTGAAACTAGTTTATCATGGTAAGTTACAAGCTCATTCAAATTAATGTCCTTGAATGCATTTATATTATTTAAACAATAAACATATTAATCAAATTGTAAAAATAGGAATTTTATCGGAATTTGCAAATAATCATGGTGGAAATTAAATATACAAAATGACAACAAGGTAATTTTTAGACCTATACATAAATAAACTCTTCAGTTATATACAAGATAAAATATATTCATTTAGCCTAAATATTTTATAGAATCCAAAATAAGCATGAACAGTTTAGTTTAATTGAAAACAGCTGATGATTGGTTGTCCGCGTGGGTCGGGTATGGGTTGTGGTTTAGGGGAAGGGAAGTGACCTCTAGTGCTAAAGTAATGCCATTTTGTGTAAAGCAGTGATTCGTTCGGCGTTTGCTGTTGTGTTCACTCATTGAGTGTTTGCTGTCCTATAGAGTCATAGTATAGACGACTGTCTATTGGTTGACGAGATTTGACAGCAATTGAGAGTCATTTGAGAGAAAGACTGAAAACATTGAAAACAAAACATTAAATAAAAAAAGTTTTTGTTTTAAACAACAATTGATTTTCAGTTCAAATGTCTGAAGGATTTAACTCTCATTCAAATGAGACAAATGCAGGCAATGGTAGTGAAGCCCAACAAATGCTGGACTCGTTTTGGCACCGGGAGGTCGACAACATCAAGAATTTAGGACAAGTATGTCGTTACCCATCAATGCCTTTGAGTAACAGATAATCAATTGATTTGTTAATTGTCTTAACCCTCAGAATGACTTCAAGAACCAGGAGTTACCGTTGGCTAGGATTAAGAAGATTATGAAATTGGATGACGACGTGAAGGTCTGCCATACCTTTCCACTTGACATACCTTTCCACTCATTCTCACCACTCATTACCACTGATTTGATCCCATTTGTAGATGATATCAGCGGAAGCGCCGGTTCTCTTCGCAAAAGCGGCCGAAATATTCATTACTGAGATCTCATTGAGGGCTTGGATTCACACCGAAGACAATAAGCGCCGAACCCTTCAGAGGAATGACATAGCGATGGCGATAACAAAGTACGATATGTTTGACTTCCTTATAGATATCGTTCCCAGAGATGAACTCAAACCAACCAAACGCCAGACCGACGACTCCCTCCGCTCTGCCGTCACCACCGCTCAGGCCGTCGGTCCCGATCAGGTCCAGTACTACTTCCAGTTAGCACAACAACACCAACAGGCGCTCCAACAACAGGGCCAACAAACACAACAAATACAGATTCTACAGACCGGGGCCTCACAGGGAGGTCAGCCCCAGTTCGCTGTCTCTCCGCAGTTGGTTCAGGTCCAGGTGCCCAACCCTGGCAACAGTGCCGGCGGTGATGGACATACAGTGAACGCACAGTCAACCACTCAAGTGCTACAATTATCTAACCCAACGCAGACCCAAACCCCAAAGGCCGGGCAAATACAGATCGTACAGAACGTTATCAACGCTAACGGAGAGGTTGTTCAGCAACAGATCCCAATCCAGTTGTCGGCCCAACAGATTCAGGCAATATTACAGAACCAGAGCGGACAGGGAGGGAACCAACCAATAATACTGGCGTCAGGTCTCCAACAAACCGGTCTCTCTGTCCCTCAATACCAGATCGCGACCAGTGGTGGCACACAATTCCTGCAAACAGTAGTGTCCGGTGCGGCCACTAATGTCGGCGCAACTCTGGCCGGACATCAAACAGATATGAGTTCTTCGCCTCAATTAGAAGACGAGTCGAACGAGACTTAAGACCAGAAATAGAGTTATATTTGTTGTTCACTGAAACCCAAACCCAAACCCAAACCCAAACCCAAACCCAAATCCAAATCCAATCCAATCTCTCATCAAATCATTCATTCATTTCAACAATAGTTATATAAAAACCAACTTTTCTTACAATCGATGAATGAATCGATGGATCGATGAATGCATTCATTGTTTTGAACCTAAAATTGAAATTAAATTTAAAATCAAATGAAAATAAAATTAAAAATAATTTTTTTGTAATTAATTTTTATTTCAATTATTTTTTAGTTAAAAATTAAACACAATTTCATTTCAAACGCCGCTCTTTTGAGAGTTGAAGTACTCCTTAAGGAAATCCATGGCCGGAGTCTCTTTGCCGTAGTCTTTGACAACAACACAACTACAGCCGACAATCTTGCGGGCCTTCCCTTCCTTATCTATTTTGCAAAGTCCTGCCCATTCACCCAATTTCTTGTTGTCGTCCACTTTAATCAAATCAATTTGATGTTCAGCACACAGGGCTTCAACCAGTTTCTGGTACATCGGTTCGTCACAGTTGGTCGCCAACACACACAGATGGGCCTGTCGTCTACCGGTGCCCACAGGGGAGACAATAGGGTTAGCGGTTATCATATGTTTAGATGTGTTTTCAATTAAAAAGTTTTTTTGGGTTTTGGGTCTCAGATTTGGGTAACGTTTCAGGAGTTTCCGCACCGATATATCAGAAGAGGGAGTCCTGTCTTAGTCATCATTAATAGCTATCAATACCTAATCCCTAACCGATTGTAAGACAACATAACAATTGATGACATACTTGTCCAACGCTTTGGCCGCTTCGTGCAGACCTCTGGCCAGTCCGTCGTGAGTCAATGACGTCTTCAAGACCTCCTGCAGAGCTATATTTACATCAAGAATGGGCGCCTGGACTGCGGCCGGCGGCGAAGTCTCTCTGTTTGGCCACCGATTGGGTTATAATTGCGTTAATAAACAATAAACACGTGTTTGTAGTCATCGATGGGTTCTTACCCTTCATTGTCCGACATTTTGTTGGTTTAGATATCAATTGAGGATCAGTTCTGTGGGAAAGGTATTAAGAGTTGAGTTAATGATTGATTGAAACGTTAATTACATTTCAATGATAACTAAATCAATGAAAACATTAACTAATGTTAAAACACTTACACATCTAATGCACAGTCAATAGGAAAAGGAAGTGTGAAGTCAATGGGCTCTTCATATATGACGGTATGTTTTGCACTCACTTTCAGTTGTCTTCAAATCATTATTACTTTTAATTTGATTTCAATTTAATTCAAAAATTGATTAAAAGTTTTGATATTTTTTTAATTTAAAGTAATTTTAATATTTTGTTTGAATTGTGTTTTCTTTCAATCAATTAGTGATTAAAAGTTATAAAACTTTTTTTGCGGCAAAAGTTTTGTTCAAAAACTAATTTTTCTTTATTTTACCCATAGATTAATACTTATTTGATTTCATACCCCTTAACCCCTGTCCACCAAAATCACAGTTATGATAGCAATTAGGAAATAATTTTCACGTTTTAAGCAAATTATAATTTTTATTCAATAATAATTGAAAACATAATCAAAACTATTAAACAGTATTTCATTTGAGTATAAAATAAAATCAAATCAAAAATAAATCAAAAATTTTTGATTAAATTGTTTTAAAAATAAATTATATTTTCATTTATGACAACAATTGAGAGTAAAATGCAATCAAGAGTTCAATTGCGGATTAATTTCTGTGACTTTCACTCCGAGTTTGTTCAGCACTTCCTTCGCCTCTTTGACAGCCTTTGGGTAAAAAATTAGAGAAAAAATATGAGAAATAGTTTCAAAGTTTGAATCAATTATTGAATCCATACCTCAATGTCATCCCATTTATCAGAGTTTTTATATTTGCCGATCACTGCAATCAATACACTCTTAGCTCTCGTTATATCCCTATTGAGTGCTATCAACGTCTTTGCGATCAAAACCTTATTCTTTGAATAGAAATCGGATTCAATTTCTTCCGCCCTTTCCAGTGCTTGCAATCCTATCTCTAGGTTGGCGTCGGGGAGTGATCCGTATATTACACCTGAAAACACAGCAATCAATCAAATTTTTGTCAATTCATAGGATGTAAAGAATAGTGGTTTGCATTACCGGCCAGTTTCCTCTCAACCCAAGAGACCTGATTGCAAGAGTAATGCCATTCCCCTAATAAATAATGAGCGGTTGGATCGTTGGGAGAGTACTTAACAGCCTTTTCCATATGTGTTCTCACATTAAGCACTTGTTCTATCTTTTCTCGGGTGCCCTTCATTGAAGACACGGAGTTTAGTAGTATTGCCGCCCACTTTGGATGTCATTATAAATTAATAAATAGTGAGAACAATGTAATGACTAATACCTTGTGCGCGGGTCCACACTCTTCGCATAACTCCAATGCTTTGGTGACATGTCTGTGCGCTTCTTCGACCAAATCTTTCGCTTCTTTGCTGTTTTGATCCAATCGTTTGCTGAGTTGGAACTCACATCTGGCAACTCTCCACAAGACATCGCACCTGTCGTACCACAGGGGCTGGGATTTCAACAGTTCCATGAGTTGGTCGAACTTACTTTCGTCGAACAGTTTGTCCGCCGTTTCCATCCTTGTCTTGTCGTCATCTTTAGGTGCTTTACTAATACCCCAGGCCTTCACCACAAAGGGAAAGGAGATCGCAAGTGATGTTAAGTTCCGAAATAAACGATTGTTTCTAAACTTCAAAACACAATTTGTAGACAAAATAAGTGCACTTTTTGACCCATTTTTGGCGAAGTTTTTCAAATCTCTTTGGCGTAAAAGAAATGATGAAATGTTTGGGAGTTTTCTACCGATCCTCGAAAGAGTAGACATTTAGAGGGTTTCAAATAAAAACTGATTTTTAGATTAAGTTTTAATTCATTTAAAATTGTTTTTAATCTAAAAAATAGTTTTATTTATAAGAAAATAAAATTATCTCTGAATTGAAACTGAGATAAGACTTAACGATCAAAGACTCAAATGGCGTTCAAAGGCCTAACTGTTGACTGTAATTACAAATCAGTATAACTTCAGTAATCAATGAAAATATAAAATATCAAACATAAACACAATGGGATTGAATAGAGAACCGGCTCTCAGACTGAAAACAACTTTTTCCAGAGTCTGACTATTAGATCCTTGTTTTGTCAAAGCCTTGAAATCTATGGGCGCTTAGAAACCAGTCGTATATTAAACTCATTTCTGTCACTAAAATGTGTGGAAAATCCCAAAACAAAAAAAGTTTTCAAATGAGAGATGACTTTCAAAAAAAAAATACTCAAATTAACAAATATTGACTCATTTTTTGTCAATTATTTGTGGAATTAATTCATATTTGAATAAATCATTGACTCCAATGTCATTTCACATCAAAGTTCGTGACATTTGAGAGGATTTCCATAACTTCTATTCCTTCCTCTATCACTGTCGCTCATAGGTGTAAAACAAAACCCAATAACACAGTGTCTGAACACCACTTAAAGCGCCCGAAATCTTGGTCTCTAATCAAGTGTCCGCCCCATTGGACACAATCTTAAACCACAGAGCAATTGACACAAAAGTTGGAGCTTATTATCTACAGTGGAGGGCCTGAGCCGAGCTTTTACTCCAACGCCGTTACGGCACCCAAATTAACACAAAACTGTTTTCATACATAAAACGCAAACAAAAAAAACAATAAAATCAAACAATAGTTGAATTAAATTCAAAAATTTATTACAAAATCAATGATTCGTTGATTCGTATAATAATTATACAAATATTTTGATGAAAAAAATTGCATTAAAAGTATTTGTAATAACATTTCATCACAAATAAAATGAATAAATATTAAGAGCAGTGAAAAAGTCTATAAAACATAAAACAAAAGACATTTTTGCTTCAAATTAAGTACTTTTTTATTATAAATCGTTAATAAAATCTTTTGATTACAAAAAAAACTTCAGTAAAAAAACTGTTGACAAAAAATGGCAGAAAAAGTACTCTTGGTTTGAAAATATCAATAAATACTTTTTGTTCAATAGTTTTGTTTTGAGAGGCAATCAAATTGATATCACTTTTTGTTTAATGTGTTTTCATTTCATAATTAATTTAAAGACCGTTTCATTGATTGCAAAATAGCGGCGAAAATAAAAAATAATTTCACGATTTGTCGTCACTTTTGGAGAAAATAACTGCACTTTTGAGTGAATAATGATTTAGTCTTTCGGTTCAGTAAAACAAATATCAAAAGCAATAAAATCACTCAATATTTCAATATTTACACAAATATTACGCAAATATTACTCAAAAATCCAATCAATCTTTCGTTGCTTTCAATTCATAAACACTTTTAAATCAATTAATGACAGGAATGTTGTGTTAATTCCCCAAACGTTTGGTTAAAACTCTTCGGCGTCTCTATAGTTGGGTTCCGCGGACACGAAGAAGTCGTCGAAGAATCCGTACAAGAACTCAAAGGTCGGCCTTTTCTCGGGTTCTGATTCCCAGCACTGAATCATAATACCATAGACCGAGTCCGGGCAGTCGCATGTCGTCGGCTTTGGCATTCGGTATCCGCGCTCTACTTGCTCTATAACTTCCCGGTTATGCATACCTTTCCACACAATTATAATGTCATTAATATTTTAAATCGATTTAAGAAATCATTAATTCATTAAAGGGTTTAAAAACATAACCAAAACATGTATACAAAGAGAATAAGAGGAACGGTAGACATACCTGGATAGGGCACCTGACCGTGCGTTATCAGTTCGTAGAGTAGTATCCCATAACTCCAAACATCGGATTTAATTGAAAATTTGCCGAAAAGCGCGGCCTCGGGTGCCGTCCATTTGATTGGAAACTTCGCCCCCTGTCTGGCCGTGTACTCCGAGTCCTCAATAACCCGCGCGAGTCCAAAGTCGGCCACTTTTACCGCTTTGTTTTTTCCGACCAATATATTCCTTGCGGCCAAATCCCGGTGAATCAGTTTCTGACTTTCCAAATAAGCCATACCACTGGCTATTTGTGCGGCCATATCCAAGAGGTCGTGGATTTTAAGTGCTTTTCCCTCTCTATTACGTAAAAACTCTAAAAGACTTCCGTTGCACATGAATTCGGTTATTATAAGAAGTGGTTCCTCTTGTGAACAGACGCCATACAACGGCACCAGCTTATCGTGTCTACACTTCCTCATAATAGCCGCCTCTTCGAGGAACGCCTGCGGAGACATAGTTCCCGGCTTTAAGGTCTTAATCGCCACTTCTGTGTGACCTAAGGATTGGACAAAATTATTGATTAAAACCAAAACCCAATTGAATGGATAGCAGTCATACCTCTAAACCTTCCGTAATATACTTTCCCAAAGTTGCCGCCTCCTAATTCTTTGACAAACTCCAGGTCCGATCTTTCAATTTCGTCCTTCTTTGACGGCCAATAACTGGGTTTGGCTTTAGGACAGGCTTTTGTCAACTCATGACATAAACCATTAGAGCCTTCGGTATAATAAGAGACCAACTCTTGTAAAGTACTGAACGTTTTTCTTGTGGTCACATAATAGCCTCCGTTGTCCATAGCCTTGATCTTATAGTGCTTCACGTGTTCCCCCTTATTCTGATCCCAATCTTTGATTGACAGAGAGTAAGCACCTGAAGGTAAGTCAGATAATTAATAACTAAAGTAATGACAGAGTATTGAGATTTAAACGAAAGGTATTTACCGACGGTTTGTTCGCTATTCCTGATGAGAAACGTACCCCTGGGGTTGTCACCCAATAAAAGTAGTTTTTCGGCCTCTCTTCGAGATATTTTGCCGAAAAACCATCTTTTGATTGACATTGGAGTGAATTGAATAAAAATTAATTAGAAATGCATTGAAAGGACAGTTAACTTATGTCAAAATCACTTACTCTTCCATTTCGATGGCCTCAGAGGCGACATAATTCATAGGTATATAACCCTTTTGGTTGTTATTCATGTGCTTCGCGAGCCACCAGTCCGGGTCTGAATCGTCCAGAATGTGAAGTCTTTCTCCTTTACGGAAGGAGAGGTCGCCGTCGTCTTTGGCGTTATAGGTATATAAGGCAATGACTATCTTCGAGTGCGACGACGACGGCGTTCGGTTCGCCGCCTCATTGGCAGAGCTGTTGTGTTTGGCGTTTTGCACATTTGGGGGCAGAGATGACAGAGGCGTCCGAGAGTTGGGGTGACTCTCACCTGATTTGTCGTCTTTCGACCGATAATTGGCACTCAGTCTCGGATCCAAAGCAAACGGATCCTTACCATTGATGGCTATATCACCGCTGGCTTTATCACTAGTGATACAGTTGCCCATCACTGACACGACGGCACTGATAGCTCACAACTAATCTAAAACTAAAACAAATAAATGAATGAATATTTGCATTGAATTAACGATTCATTTATGCATTGGATGTGAAAAACAAAACGATTGAAGGCTTTGAGACTTCGATACACATTAAGAGGAAGTTATTGTTCACTAAACCAAACAAAATAGCATTTAATGAGAAATAATTGATTCATTCATTCAATAACTATGAGTGCTATCAGTGGTTGTAATCGTTAATCGCTTTCATAACTAACAAATCAATTATTGTTTTGGATCTCAAAACCCAAACAACAAAATTGGGTTTCAATTGAAGCCATCATAACATCATTTCCTTTAAATAATTTACTTCTAAACACAAATGCAATTCAAAACTCAAACACTATTTTGATTTGAATATCAAAACACAACACAAATGAACGCAAAGTAAGAAAACATTAAAACATTTATTCATTATTCATGAAAATTAAGATAAAAACTAAATAACAGTTAAAATGTTTAATAAATGTTTGGTTTTGTTGTTTTGTGTCAAATATTGTATGCATTTTATGCATCAATTATACGCTCTTTTGCGAACCTATTATTATATGAAAGGTCTTATTGAAGAGACGGACCAGAAATGCATTCAAAGACACAACTCATGTCTGAAAAGTTGAGGACATGTCTCAAATGTGAGGGAATGTGTCGTCAATTAAAAGCCAAATGAAAATTCAAGTCTTAATATACAATCAGAAAACTTATGATAACTCTATATTGAGTTTTAAATACCGGTGCGAATCGGGTCAACACTTATGCCATCAACTCATATGCAGACACAAAAACAGTTTCAAACTATTATAACATTAAATATATATTTAATTGTCTTTTAAATCACAACTGATATTAAATAAACGATAAGAAGAGGAAAGACATACAAAACAAGAGTTAATTAAATGAAACACAAAATGTGTGTAAAAACTACTCTTTTATACAATTTTCAGAGTATTTAGGGTTTGAATAATGTTTTGCTTTTTAATTGTTTTATTTAACAAAAAATGTTTTTTAGTCACAAAAAACACAATTTAATTGTTTTTAAAGGTTTTTGTTTTAAAATTTTCCTAATTTATACCCCTTTTGATGGTTTTGTCACAAATGACCAAACATTGGCCGAAAAAGGCATTTAATTTGTCATATGTTTAGACAAATGAATAGTTTGTTTGAAATGATAACCAGTTTTTTGTAATGTTTTTATTATTTTGCACTCATTTAAGGGTGAAATCAATTAATTAGTTGTTTTATTGAGTGAATGAATGAGTGATTGAGTTGTGATTGAAATCATTAAATAAATTGATTATTAATTCAAATCAATATTAAATCCAATAAACAATTAAATGACAAAAACATTGAAATATATTTTCAGACAACACCTCAACTAAAAATACAAATCGTTTTTCAAATCAAATATTTTTAGCAAACATTTTGGCATTAATTTCATTGAAAATCATTGAAACGATTGAAACGATTGCCAACAAAACTGAATCAAAAAATATTGCAAATAATTGTCAAAAATATCACAAAATATGCGCAAAAATCACAACAAAATCCAAAGTGAAACACAAAAACCATTTATAAAATCAATGCTTAAATCATAACTAAAATCAAATCAATTATAATCTCATCAATAATGGCATCAAATGTACACAAAATTGTAACAAAAAAATGTAATAAAAAACAAATAAATGAAAACAAAAAACACAAAAAATACTCACATTTTTAGTGAAGATTTTTGACTCAAAAATAATTAATTGATTTAAAAATAAGTAAAAAATTGCAAAAAATAGACGTTTTTATGAATAAATACTTTGAAATTCACATAAAATTAAATAAAAATAAAAAAATAATTAAAATATTAATAAAAAACTACAAAAAAATGATTTTTAATGAATGTTTGGCTTTTGTTTTGATTTGTTTTGCTTTTCAGTCAAAACATTGAAATTAATTTTGAGTTTAGTTTTGATTTGATATTAAAAATACAAATCATTTTCACATTTGCTTTAAATATAAACGTATTTAAAGTGAAAACTATTCACACATTTGTTTGCAATCATTGTATTTGTTATTAATTTAATTAATAGTCAATTGATTTGTCGTTTAATTAAACAATTGATTCAATGATTAAATGATTCAATGATTACACCATTTTTGTGTCCATTCAGTCAACACAACACAACAGTCCGTCAATTGAGTGAAGATATTATGTCTTCATTCATATATAACGTCAAACAATGGTTGCAATCGTTTACCCCCTCAGAGCCTAATCAACGCTTTTTAATACAGAGAGCGAAGTATTACTGTATATAAATATTTGCACAAACATTACGTCGACTAAATGAAAATGTGCATTGGTCAATCTGCGTCAATCTACGTTTCCAAATATGCTTGCACATTTAAATCCTGTGATCTTTTAAATTCAATTATAAGTTGTTTTTATAAAATATTTTTTTTGATTTAATTTTGAAAATAGTTTTTATATAATATTTACTAAAAATCATTTCATTAGAGAGTAATTGTGTTTTAGATTTCAAATACAATTAATTAATTGCTTTTTTGTTTAATTAGTTTTCATTCACTGATTCGTAAAGAAATGATAAATCAATGAAAACATTAGTTTCAACTCAAAAAGCAATTGATTTTTTGTGTTTCACATCTAATGTTCACTTAATTTATAATTAATTCAATTTCAGTGAAATATTTTGGGATTTTTTATTCGTGAAAAACTTCTTATAAATAATTCATTAGTTTTTTGTTGTTTTAATTATCTTTTTAAAAGATGAGAGAAAACTCTTGTTTTCAATTAATTCGTGGAAATCTCTTGACCCTTAAAAAGGGTTATTTTATTTTATATTTTAAATTTTAATTGATTTATTTAAAATGACCTTTCTTTCCGAAGAAATAGTTTTTCTTTTGTACAAAAAATACAGAAAACCATAAATCCTTTGAAAAAATTCATTTTTTTAATTCAATTTAAATATGATTTTACTTTTCAATGAATTTTTAATTAATTAAAACTTTTCTAACTTTTATTTTAAACATAATATTTCATATAATTTCTGAATCGTTAACTAAAAGGGTATAAAATATTATCTCAATCGTAAATCAGGTGTAAAAGTAACTAATATTTTATAATATAAAGTAATAAAAATAATTAAAATGGTATGAAATTATACAATAATTTCTTTACTGTCGATACTTATGACACAAAAAATCGACAGCACTTTTGCCATCCCTTTCCACAACAGTTCCACTGAGTTCTCGTTGATTTAAGGTCTGAATTCTGACAACTTCTGACACAGATGTGATGGTAGGGTATATATGGCTCCTCTCCGAGCAAATGTCTTCCCGTCCACAACTGGGTCAGACATAGTTCACAGCCGATCACTAACAACAATACCAATAAATATTGAGTTTTCATTAGACTATAGAAGAAATTGATTTTAAATTTACAAGAATTTGTCAAAAACTAAACACAAACTCAATTGAAGTGATCTTCAAATTGTTTTCACTCTTTATATTCAAATGTTTGTAAAGTAATTGAATGTTCAAAATCACAAATACTCGACATTTATCTGTTTAGATGTCCCTGAATCTGAACGAATCTCTCATATTTCAGTGAAAGCACTTTCTTATCCACAAAATTCACCACAAATTCAAACATAATTTTTCTTATTTTTCTGACAAATATTTGTTTTATCATCACTTCATCACATGAATAGTAATATAATATTTGTATTCAAATCAAACAATATTTCATTTTCTTCGGCCAAAACAGTATTTCCGAAATCAAATAAAGATATTTTATTATAAATATTAAGTTTTCAATACACTTTTATTAGCACCAAGGGTGTTCACACTCACTTATAAGTTATAACAGAGGTATTCAATTGAAAATTATTTTACTCTGGTGATTATAATGTTTGTGAACATAGATATATTAAAATCTGTTTTCATCTTCTCTTAAATAATATTAGAGTTATTGTAAAACGAAAGTCATTTCAATGAATAAAAAATATTAATTGAAAACAAATTGTAATAAAATTTATTATAATTTTCCTAATTTTGTGTCATTTTCGCCAAAGATGTCATAAATCATCAAAAAATATTGATATACACTGTATATATTTGCAAGGTGCAATTGTTAACTGTTTTGTTCTCGTAAAGTAAATGTATGGACCCTTAAATTAATCATGATATTTATTTATAATGTACTTGTTTATATATTCAATGTTTTATTGTCAGAAAAACAATTTATTCTTCAATTAATTTACTTTTTTGAGTAATAATTTCAAAACTAATTTGTTTAACAACTTTTGATTATTAATATATATTTTGTCAAAACATGTGAAAGTGATTGCAAAACAAATGAATGAAACAAAAGACCCGAATATTTATATTAAAAATAATGTGACTTTGATTTGCAAATGATTTTATGAACAATTGATTGTTATTTTGTGACTAAAAATATCTAATATTCAAACAAATCAATGAAAACTATCCACTAATGCATTGAAAGGCTTTGTATTGAAGATCACAATCAATCAAAAAAAATTATAACTTTTTATTATATTTTGAGAAAAAAAACCAAAATTTGTGATTCAATTGCTATTCAATTAAAAACAAACCTATCGTTGCATTAAATTTACAAATTGTTTGCTTATTATCTAATAATTAAAACATTTCTCAAAATTCTTGTCTATTATTCATATTTACAATAATTTATTCATTAATTAAATTCAATTTCAAACCGAAATAACAACAATCGGAATGACATTAAGCACACACTTATTGCACTTTGGCCCGGCGTCTATGCATATCTAACTATGCATTCAAAGTTATACTGTAGTTAATAAATTCAATGTTGTTTGGCTTTCAATATGAAGGGAAAGATCAGGGTAATCAAAAGCCAGCTGCCATATATTATATGTCCGCAGAAGTACAGTTCCTTCAGCACTGGTATCCACTTTCTGTATGAGAGTAGAGTGAAGGGAACGACACAATAGCCAAACATATAAATGGTGTAAATTCGGAAAAATATAAGAAGAGGCCAACGGATATAAAAGGCACTCAACAGTCGATCGATTGTTTTGTTTTTATTGCGACACAAATTCAATAGCGATAATACCTATGGGTTTGGGTTTGGGATTGGGTTTTAATGTGTTATAAAAAAAAGTAGACATAAATTAATGATTGAATGCAAAAATAACTATTAATTTTGAGCTAAAAATAAAGGCGAAAATCATTCGTACCTCCCATTCCATCTTCATTATGAGAAACTCCATACCAAACGTTATGTAATAACCAGTGGACCACCCGTGCCATAAGGCCAGAAATAAAAGTGTGATAAAATGACTGGCCGTTCGCGAACCCAACACTTTGAGTCTTTTGAATATATATTTGGCCACAAAATCATTAGTCGTTAAATTGAATGAATGGATTAGTCCTCCAAATGTGGTCGACGTCTCAAATTGTATTACATGAACATTAGAGCACTCATAGACTGATCCAGTCTTTTCATTATAGGACGCACCCGATATAATACACACCCCTTCCTAACAATTTTTGTGATAAAAATACATATCTGTTAATAATTAATGCATTTTTATACCACTTATTAATATCCATTCAAATCTGTGTTTGAAGACTAGATATTCAAAAGTAAATTATTTCTCGATTTATATGTAAAACGACTTTAATTATAATTATTTTCATTTCAAGACATCTTTCCCTTTCCCTCTCTGTCTCCCCTCCCTATGATGTGTGAAAATTGATATTATATATTGATATACAATGTATATAACAATTCATTGAATAGATATTAATAATAATTTTTATACACTTTTGAAATCGTTTTGACGACAAATATATTATAATGAATAACATATTTCATAACTAAATGAATAGCAAATCGATTGCGAAAACAATTAATCGATTCTTGAATTCAATTCATTTAAGAATATTCTCTTTGGATAGCAATAAAAATGAGTAAAAATATGTACAGCACTTACAGCTATGAGCCAACCGGACAGGTATTTACATAAAGATATTTTGATAACAGCGGCAACGAATGTCGATCTCATGAAGAAACCGTACGAACTCTGCATTCAATCAATAAATGGATTGAAAAAACAATTATATTTTAATTACGAAAAATACATACAAACTCTGGTGTATTCAAAAACTGGTAAGGCATATATAATGATCCTATCTGATAGATGGCCAGGTAGATGAGGCCTACGCCTAGTCTTAAGATGCCTGGAAGAAAACTGCACCAAAATATTTAGATACCAATCAAATGAAAGGTCAATTAATTGTGATTTCAATACCATTTTGGAAGAAAATTTTCTTTTGAGTGAATATATTTCAAATAATCTTTATATTTAACTTGAGGTCCGATCAGAAATGAGCCGGGATAGTACGCGTGCGATAGCAACTCAAGAAATGTTGGACAGTTAGCCACAGCTGTGTCTTCATTAGTGAGTTTTGGTCCTAATTGAGTGCCCTTTCCTTGATTTTTGGGCGAAGCAGTCGTTAATTTCAATAGCTTTGAGTTTTGGTGTCCGTCATAGACATCGAAAGTCAATGCAATTAAACGTAATGTTAGCACACATTGAGGTATAGTCCACGTGAAGCTGTACTCGGAGCCTACCTGGGTGACATAATAACCCCATAATAGGTATGTCTAAAGCGTCGGACATCAAACAAATCAATATTTAGACTAATATTTAATTAAAATAATGATTTTGTTTCATACCATACAAAATGTCAGGTTTAGGGCGACTGCACTCCGTTTTGGACCAATTAGTGTCAACACAGTGTATACGAAGAGACAGTTGACAATTGAATGAATTGTATTCACCCCTGAAATGCATATCAATATTAATGCATAGAAATGTCAAATAACTATAAACTGTCTCCGAATATATGAAATCAATAAAAATGTTTAAATGTTTGACATATTCTTACCGTAATTGAAATAACAGAGAAATAGACCGCAACTGATATAATACAAGTGTTTGTAAACCACCGGTTTGTTGGCCAGTAGTATGTTGTAGAGGATGCAGAGGGGATAGCCTGACAATTGAGACAAATACCGGAATATTTCATTATATGCTGTGATTTAATAGCATTATTGTATGCATTGATGCTTAAAGTGTACATCAGATGAAATATTCTGGCAATGAATGCATAAATGAGAGTGAAATGAGATGGTATACCTAAATGAGCAGACACAATCAGTCGAAGTGCATTCTCATCTGTGCCCACCTTAGAGGCTATCGAACGGAACGTGAACTCCATTTCAATCTTTCCATTCATTCAAATGATAACAAAATTAGATAACAATTCACTGATTATTTGAAAACAATTATAGTTTTGATTGCAATTCAATACAACATTCAATTGATTTTGAATTGTGTTTCAAAAACAATCGATGAGTGTTTCGGACACTTTGTATCGCAGACTATGAATGGCATACAGTTTTGCACTTTCTTTGGCTAAATATTATCAAATGTTTAGTCAATCAATAATTTTATACAAAGAGTCATACGATAGGGAGCGCAAGGTTTTGGTCAAATCCCACATCAAATATAAGTTTGATTTACTTTCAAAACATTTTATACTAAACGCTGAGAAGATTTGATTCATATTTTTGTTATTTTAATAACTTTTGATAAAAATATTAATCAAATCTTCTCAGAGCATAAATGATCAAGTTCATTACACTAACCTAATAGCTGTAGATTGATAACTTATGATAAGGAGGCCCTCAAAACTTTATGATAATGATACGATACCCTGGGCTCCACTAAATGAACAATGAGTTGACACTGTTCAATTATTGAATTAAGCAATTTAAGGCACAGTTAGATATGTTTTAGAGAATTAAAACTCAAAAATATTCCACACGTTATGACAAAACAGTGAAATAATTATACAATCGTTGAAATAATAACAGAATTTAATAATTAATTCACTTTTTATTAACGAAATGTAATGAAAGACAACTTATGTTCTCTCACTGTCTGTCTGTTTGTCTGTCAGGACTTTGAATTGAAATCTGGTTATCATTTAAGTCATTGATAATAATGTAATTGAAAACCAAAACCAATCATAAGTATTAATTTTTGTGATATTTAAAACCCAGCGCTTACTTCAAATGAGATTTCATTTAAGCCCAGGTTTTAATTGTAAATATTTTTGAATTACAAACAAACAAAACATAAATATAAATAAACATTTCATTAGTTTTTTGATACAATAAAAAATATTTTTAATTACTTACTATTTCATTGAGTTTTTAATGATTTGAGCAATAATTGTCACAAAATTTGATTAATTATTGTTTAATTAAATGCAAATATTTATTAACAATAATAAATGTTTTTATTTGTCAGACATTAACTCAAATGAACTAAAATATGAATTTAACGACAATTTTTCCTCAAATGAAAAGTTGATATAATTTTTATCCCCTTTTGAACATTTTATTTTACAATTGACTTCAATATCATTACTGTTTCTGAATTTAAAAAAATCTATTCATAAAAACATTGAATCGATTTGTAACACAATAATAGCAATGTTTAATGCAATCACTGATTTGATAGTTAAATAATTGTTGTTAAAAGTTGATTGAATATATTTAAGAAGAAATGTATAAATCCTTTAATATTATTATTATTTAAATTTTTATTGTGTAATAAAAATCAAATATTTATTGGATAATGTGTCAATGCATTCATGTATTAAAATAATCTAGCTTAATTAAACTGATTAGATAAGATTAACTACCGGTAATAACTGAAGACAAGTCATTTACAACTAAATAATTACCCCTTTTATTATAAATACAAAATATTTATCACAAAAAGATTATTCAGTTTTTTATAGAAATTCAATTAATATTTACACTAAAAGTGATTGAAATGAATATTTTTCTGATAATACTTTAAAAAATTATGAGAAATGTCAATCTCATCATTAATAATCAAGGTTAACTAATTGACTTAAACTATGATTAGTTATGCACTAAAATATTCCAACTTAAATGACCTTACATAAATCTATTCAGTTTACCAATCAATAGATGTCAGGATATTATCGATAAAATATTCAAATTATTGTTTAATAAAGTTTTGCATAACTTTTTGTTTAATAAGTTATTAATTGCTTCAAAAATTTATGTAAATTTTAAAACACTTATTATCTTTGCATTCAAATCAACGATAATTAAAGCTCTAATAAAGATCTGGCGCTAAATAACGTTATATTTGTTTTGTTATTAATGAGGGGTCACTTTTGAACATTTAAAAATACCTCAACTGCACCCCTGTAACAGTAAATGACCCAGTTACAACTATAATTGTATTTATTTATAATTTATAAATAAATTAGTCATAAATTTGAAACAAACTCAACATTTATTAATATATTGTTTAATAATATTTCAGTTGTTTTTAAAAATCAATTAAATTATTAATAAATATATTATAAAATAAAAAATAATTTTAACACAAATGAAAAGTTTTATACAATTAATCAACAAATGAAATGAAATGTTTGTTTTGCACCACAAGAACAGTTAGATTTGAATAAAAACTTTGAATATTTTGTCGATAGTTATAAATGATTGCACTTTAAAAATGAAAATTAAATAATAATTGAAATCAAAACCACTGATGATATGTTATGTCATTGAATATGAGGTAGAATTGAGATATTCTTCAGTATTTTTATGTGTTTTCAATGCTTTTTGTAATGCTTTGAGAAATAATAACTAAATTTTATATTTATATCAATAATAGATATGTTTTACAATTAATTTACAAAAATTGGGTTTCAATTTAAAATCCATATCAATATATAATATGTTTGTTTGAAATCAAACGATTAATACCAATGTCATCTTTCACAACTAACAAAAAGTTTCAACATTTGGTCAGTTCTTTGGCTTAAGCTTTGGTCGAAATAACAATAATATTCAGCAATAGTTTAGTTAATAAAAAGTTATAATAGTTTTCACTTATGTTTATAATAATTGTTTGACTAATTGTTTGTCTAATAATTTTAAATATAAGTATAATTCGGTGTAAATGACCAAAAAATAATGAGTTATAATGACTAGTATTAGGACTTAAATTGCACTAAAAATTCAAATAAAGAAATGTATGAAAAGATTAGTTAATAATTGATAACAAACACGGAATTCATAATAACATTAAAATATATGCAAAACTTTTCTTCACTTTTAATTGAAGTCTAAGTTTTTAAGGAATTTTTGTTTTTCTTCGCATAAAATAAATTAAATTTTGTTTTTCACTTAATTTTGGATAAAATTTTGATTTTCAACGCTTTTATTGTATTTAGTTTTGTTGTAATATTAATTGTTCAAGTTCGTCCGCCGATCGTAGGAGAAAGGCCGCCGATTCTCTGTATCCGGCGATCAGCTGTTTGACGGCCGCCACTTCACTCGGGTTTAATGAATAGTGAGTGCCATTTGGGGCTGTCTTTCCATTTGATGTTACGTTTCCATTAGCCGTTCCGTTCACTACATTTGTACTGCCTGTGCCTGACATCACATCAACAATCAATAAATAATGCAAACCATTGCCAGGAGCATTTCAAACTTAATTCTAGGGTATATTAGTTTAACGATATTTACCAAAAATCACTTTCACCAAGATTAGATTTTAGTTTTTAAACAACTCCTAAAAATACTTTCTTTCTAAGGGTTTTCATAAAATTAAAACATGCAAGTATTCATTTATTAAACTACCAAGGTATAAAATGAAAATTATTATTAAAAACTAAATTATTCATAAATTCATGGATTATTTTGTATCAGAAATGTTCAAAACTTCTCCACAATCTCAATGCAAGCTCTGATATTTCATAGACTTAATTAAGTTATCTAGATTATTTTAGAAATTGAATCATTAATGATTAGATTTTTAGAGTATATGAATGAAAGTGCGGTCAAAATGTGATTAATATTTAGGATTTATTAGTATTTAATAAAAATAACGTATTATTAGAAATAGATTATAAAGGGCTTAGAAGTGAACCCTTCAGATAAGGGGGTATTTATGAGTGCATAAATGAAACAATAATAAAATTGTAATCTTTAATCAAGGTGACTCTAATAAACTCTCAATTATTTATTAGAGTAAAATGTATCTTGACAATTTGTGTGGGATTTTAACCCCTCATCTAAATTTTGATCAAAAGCTTAATCACAGAATTAAAAATCAAAATGTTTCCTGTGT
>JAQGAT010000596.1:0-26909 GCA_034687845.1 Pantelozetes paolii | reverse complement strand
ACTCATTTTTTGGTATAAAAGTTGATCTAATGATCAATAAATTGGTTATCAATTGTCACCATTGATGGCATACTATGGCAACCATTGCTACCATTCCTCTGATCAGTGCTTAACAAATGTAGTGAATGTCTAACATAAGGCCTAACACTGAGAGCTCTATCACTATTAGTGCTGTTATATCGCTCTAAGGCTACCGTAGCCGAGCTACCAGTGCTGGTCTCCACTGACGTGTATGTGTGACGCCGAGTGCGAGTCTGTGCACAAATGGATTGAATTCTGTGATTAAGGTCTCTCTTGGATGTAATGTTGATAAATGCCAACCGAATGCCAGCCCTCTCTTCCATACAATTACTATTCTGTTGCAAACACACCAATAAAGCCTATGTTCTAAAAGCTGACTGCGCTCTCAGCACATGCACTGCAAGAGTCGGCAATACTTTCCACTCAACTCTTCATCAGAACTGTATTCTCTTTAACAGGTTTTTCATGTGTTTTCACTTCAAGTCTATTCAAAAAAAGTTCATTTTTTCAATCAATTAATTGTTATTTCAGTGAAAAAAGTTGTTATAATTGTTATAATAATAAACAACAAAACAGTTTCACTTGTTTTCCACACAATTGTTGATATGTTTTGATTGATGGCAAGACAACTGATGTTTTGAAACATTACTGATAACATAAAACACAAAAACTATTTTTCACTTTTGTGTTCATTTCCTAACCATTTGTTCAGATATTTAGTGTTTGCCTAAAAATTAATACAAGTTTTTCAAAACAGAAAAACTATTTTCCGATTCAATAGTCAATAGTTTTTTTTGTTTAATATTATCTAAAACTCAGAAATTTGTATGAATTTTGAAATCACTTTAAAATTTAAATGAAATACAATTTTTTGATTGAATTTTAGACTACATTTCAATTGTTTTTAATCAATAGAAACGAAAGAATTATTCTTTACATGAGTTGTGTTTCTCTGACCCAAAGGATCGACAATTTTTTATTCAAATATTTGTTTTTGAAATTTCATTTTCAAACTATATTTTGATCTGATATTGAAAAAAGTGGTCAAAAATAGTATTGATTTCAAAATTGTTTGGTTTGTATTCAAAGTGTTATTCCGAAAGAAAAGTGATATTAACTCAGATTCGGGCGCAACGGCTGGATGTGGTGGTTGTGGTTGCCTCTCCTGCTTCGGGTCAAAGTCTGCTTCACAGAAACACGAATCACCCCTTCCTGAGGACAAGTATGAGAAAGAGAAAGAAACTAATAATAGACAAACAAAAACGGATCACTATATTAAAGAGCGGAGAGAAGGGGCTGTAGAGGAGGACAGAGATTATAATCAACAACAGGTGTGTTGTCAACAAAAACAAGATATAGTCGTCGAAGAAGTACAGCAACTGTACGCTAAATCCTACAATGAAATGATGAAGGTAAATATTTTCCTTTTAGTCTCCTTTTCAAAGATAACTGTAAATTCACTTTTAAGGGGTATAAACGCATATTTATTCTTCTTTTTAAGGAGAGTTTTATTGTTAGAGAAAATGTGTTTAAAATTCAATATTTAAACCAATTTTCAGGTGTTTTTAAACAATCGATGAATTTTTAAAACATTTTTTAACATCTGTTTTGAAAATATTCTAAAAATATTTAAGTTTATTATTAAATGTTTGAAAATATTTAAAAAGCAATACATTTTTTGCTTACATTTATGGTATAAAAACATTAAATGTTTTGTCTGTGTATTAAAATTCATTTAATTATTACATACTTTGCCTTTAATTCAATAATAATTTCAATTTTGTTATACTTTTGCAATAATTATATGTTTTTCTGATTTTTGCATTTTTGTCTTAATTACTCGAAGGGATATAAAAATCTAATATTTTTGCATACAATTAAGGGATTTGTTTGAAATAGTGGATACAATTTGAATACAATTAATGCAATAATAGTTAAAGTCTACGATTTCTGACTTCACTTTCCATCAATGCATAAAAATACCCCTTTTTATGATTAAAATTTTATTTTATATCTTTGTTTAGCCACAAATTGAACCCCTTTTTAGTGATGAAAATGATTTTCATATTGAATCTAAAAACTGATTCTTTAGTCAAAATTTATTCAAATATTCATTAAATAATTGAAATATTATTCATATTTTTTGATTAATTTCAAGCATAGAGTGAATGAAACAAATAATTTAGACATAGATTAGTAAACCATTAGTAAATCGGAAGATGTTTTGATTGAACTGTTTTTAAAGCCAACGCTAAACCAAATGAGGAAATACTGATTGAAAGCCAATTGAGGTTTGCGTTAATGAGAAACAAAACAATACTTTCAAAGCAATTGTTAAGTTTGTGAAACAGATCTTCAGTTTCTCATACAATGTCTTCAAAAACCATTAAGTCTTAAGAAGTTTTTTGCAGATCCAGTGTTTCTGACAAGTATTTACATAACCTTAACTTAACCTTGATTCAATTTCACAAACCTGGGTAAAGATCAAATTTATAATATTTGATACCAGACCCTCTACTGTAACAGTATATCCAATGCAAAATAATGATCTTTACCATTACCTAAGTTAATATACCTTTCACTTTCAACCTCTTTAATGACCAAAAATGTAAATATTATTGTTTTGAATTCAAGGCTAAGAAACGTTTGCATAAAATATTCACTTCATTGAGCACTGGTATCATAAAATTGTATGACAATAGAGATGTAAAGCAAAATAAGGTTATATAACATAACATGAATTGATATTTCAATCAATTTTCACCTTTTATTTGTTATATAAAAAATATAACACTTTTCTCGACAACACATTTGCTTTTTATCTCAATTTAACTGATAATCAAATCATTTGTTTTATAGGATTTCAATATACACTGCATTTATCACTAATGTTTTGAAACAATATTTTGAAACAACGAAATCATTTCTCAGTAAATATAATGTCGTTATCTTCAGATGTAATCCAATAGTTGTTATAAAAGCAGTTATTTTTATTGTTTAGTGTTTTCTTGTATTCAATGATCTGTTTCTTTAGATTTATATCATTTTTGCGTCTCTTCAGTGAAAATACTTCAGTTATTTATAATTTGAATCCAAATGAACAGTAATTGAATTGAAATACATTTAAACAATACATCGCTGTCTGGGCTGAGGGATGAGACAATTGGGAGTATTTAATCATCTATAAGTCCGACCCTTATGCGGACAGGGGCTGTATTTTACGCTACTTTTTGTTTGATTTGATGTTTTGTGGCTATAAATTGGATTATATTTTTCAAACTCCGGCGAGAATTTCCAAATATCTCAATACTCAGGGGCTTTAATGTTCTTTCCCATAGCAACCCCTGTATTAAAACCAATTGCTATTATATTACGTTAATGTCTGTTAAGTTTCAATACTTTTACTACAGTTTTGTGTAATATATTTTGGCCCAGAGTTTGGGAAATAAAGTAAATGTAAATGATTTTAAGAAAATAAATAACAATTAATTGAAAGCACTTTAACTTAGTTTTCAAATCCATTAAACGTTTAATTGAATATTAATTCAGTGTTTGTTTAGTTCATCGAAATTATTATTCATTTCAAAGTTTGTTAAGAAATTGTAAACAAATAAGTGATTTTGAATATTAAGTACTTTTTAGTATATACTCCATAACCTATCCCTCAATAGCTACCGTTCCTTCAAGTGTTGGTGAGGAGTAGTGGAGATCTATTCATACTTCGGCCCATAATTAATAGATTTTTTGCTTAATTTGATTACAATTTTAATCATAGTTTGAAAGGCAATGAAAATATTAAATATTTTGCGCAAAACTCTCAGTCATTAATGAATTTATTTTTCAAATATTGTGTTCAAATTATTGTTAATCTCTTTGCAGTTATACTAATCTCTCTTTTAATGCTTTATATAATCCTTCTCTGAATCTAAATGACGACTAATCAGGGGCTGATTTATGCATAGGGGTGTGAATTACTAATTAGCTCTGGAAAAAAATGATCTGATATTACAGTTGTAATCAAAATGAGATCTCTTTCTTCAAATCCCTTTCCGTTTTTTATATTCCCCTTAAAATGAGAGGAATAGTCTTATTGTTATGCAGTGAAGTATATCTGACAAAACCCCTGATAATGCCTACGGATTAGACATCAAATTACTATATTTTAAAAGTTGTCTCTTATATATAGGGTATAAATAACTGAAATAATGTCAACCCTTTGGCTAATAAACGATGAGTTGAGTCAAGAATTAGATTGTTTTTTGTACTAAAATATTCTTGAGTTGTGTCTGAAGGGGGTATTAATTATGAAATCAAATCTCACAAACATTTATATTGCAGTCAATTGTTTGTTCACTGATTTGAATTGAAATTAGTTTTTTTTAATATACAGTAATCTATGAATAAATTGTTTGCAATGAATATCCAGACAGTAATTAATGACTGAATTATCATTTTAAGGGTTATTTAATAATTTAATGTTTTAATACTTGAAGTAAAACATATGATAAAACAGATTTTATTCCTATGTTTTCATCGGATATTTCACTCAATATTATATTACATTAGATTTTGATATTAATATTAGTCTTAAAATATAATTTGAGAAAATATTTTTTATCTGAGTTTTCCTGTCATTCAATATGTTATACAAATATTCACAGAAAGCTTACCATTAGTTTATCTAATGTCACAAAAAAAAAACAATAAATGAATGTCTCTGTTGTTCATAAGAAAGGAAATTTCAATTTTCTTCACATAATCTCTAAATGTTTTGAATATTTTTCTTATTTTATAAACAATAATAACATTTGAAAAGATTTTTTGTGCTTTTCTTTCGTGTAATAAATGCTTTTTATTTCATTTCGTTAGAGTTTAAGCAAAGATTTGTTGTCAAAACATAAGAAACAATATTTTGTTTTGTGTCAATAATACTCAGATTTTGTATTGATTTTGATAGTCATTCCTATTTTCTTATGCATTCAATTGCTATTGAAGTAGACATTCATTTGCATCCCTTTCCCATCCCTTCCCAAAATGCATTTACTCAACAAATCCTTATGAATAACAACTACTTTATGCAAATGTATAAACACTTTGATATCAAATCTATAGATATATTGAGTGAATGTTAAATATTTTTAACAAATGAATAATTAATTCAAAAAATTATATTAAAAACAATTTAAACAAATTAAAATTATAAAATGGTTACCAAGGTGCAATTAATTAACAAACAACGATATTAAAATGAAAATATTCATGCTAAAATAATGTCTATAACGTCTATCCCTTAACAGTTGTATATATTTATTGCATAAAATGTTTGTTTTATTTTTAATATAAAAAAGTTTTAAACCAAAGAAAACAAAACACATTTTATTTTGTCATAAGTTTTTAAACCCTTTCCTTCACTTGAGTTTTCAATCAATAATTCATTTAAAATTCAAATTATGTTTGAATTGTTTTTCCACTCACTTGCAGCTCAAAGGGGGAATTTATTTTTACCCCCTTTTCAGTATCAATCAATTTATCCAATGATAAGATAATTAAAATGTTTTGTTAACAAAGCGTTACTTAACAACAAAATTATTCGCAATATTTTGATTAATTGTGTAATCGTTGCACAAAATACAAAATTTTATGATTAATTGTTGAAATAATTTTGAAATGTCCTGTGATTTGAGTTTTGTGATTGAAAACAATGAAAAAGCAATCAATTATTGAAAATCCAATCAAATTATTGCTACTTTTTGACCAAAGTTTGACATTGATCTCAAAAATAGCTCTCAATTTTTGGTTGAACTTCAAATACAGGACTATTTTCTACTGATTTATCACATGATTAAGACTTTTTGCTAACATTTTTGTAATTAATTAGAAAATAACACAAAAATATTATAACAAAATCCAAGTCATGAAAAAAAATCTATTCATAGCTTAGTGTCGGATAAACTCGTATTTCACAAGAATTAGTTGCCATCGAATTGAATGGCATTTGATTTGTGGACAAGACATAGAAGACATAGCGTTTTTAGGGGAACTGTAGGTCTGGCCTCCACTCCTCTACTATCAATAAATCGATATCTTTAGCCAAAGTAATATCAACTCTATTGTTAACTATTATAGCAATACTGGTATGAAATGTAATGCAAAAGTTGAGCGGAAGTCTCAATCAAATGCTGTTTTTATTAGTTTCAATGAATTATTGAATTATTTATCCAATTTCTTGATCGCACATGACTTGAGGACAGGCATGTAATAAATCGGTCCGAAATAGATACTCGTATATTGAGTGTCAAGCAGAAGGCAAAAAGCGTATCACCAAAACTCCAGTACAAATGCAAAACTCGTATCAATGAATGCGTTGATGTCTTCAATGAATAATTTTTCACTCTTAGAGTGAAGACCACTCTTTTGTAGCAATTTTTATGGTATGGTTGGGCACAGAGTGGTCGTGAAGTCTTCAATCAGGGGAAAGGCAGATGTGTTGTCACAACATTATCTTTGATACCATTTATTATATTCTCAAATAATACTCAAACACTATATTGTCTTTTAGTGTGTAATAAAAGATTCAATGCATTCATTCATTCATTGCTTTAATTACAACTGAAAGTGAGAAAAATTTAATCAATTTCTGACTCTCTTAACAAATGTTATGCAAAATAATTGCATTAATATTTCATTTGAAATGTTATTTTCAATTGATATTAAAGTGTATTTAATTTCATGTCTTTTATTCAAAATGACTTAAATATTGATTTAAAAATTTCATGTCTTTTATGTAAGAGTTATTTGAAATTTGAAATTGATTTGACTTTAAACTCAAACCTCTATAGTATTTGATCTTTTCTTATGTAAGCCTCTATTCAAGTGAATCTTTACCTCAAATTTCAACACATTTTTTCAAAATACACTCATTTTTATTAAATTAATACTCTTTTGAGACTTAGTTTTCACTCAATTTCATACAAACACTCAATATTTTCGTTTAGTATTTGTTGAGAAATGTATAAAGACTTTGAGTTTCAGTGAACTCTGGAATCAAAATATTTGGTGATATTTTAAAACATGAAAATCCCATTGATTTTCATAAACAGTATATTTATATTGAAAATTCAACTTTCAATGCAATTATGTTTGAAAATGTGTTTTTGACAAAAATCATATGCTTTGGAGAAATGTCATCAAATTTACAGAAAAAAAATATTTTAGCATTCATTCTGTGCTAACATTTTAGCCCAAACACAGATGCCTTGAAATTTCAATTGACTTTTAGGGCAAATATATTTTCAAATATAAAATTAAGTTTTGATTTTTGTTTTCATTTGTTGTCTATAAATAAATCCTAAAAGCATTTTTGCTTTGCGTTGTTTTAGACACCGATTCACTGTTGGCTCAGGGTTTGTGAAATTGTTTTTTATTGTGAATAAATCCGAAACTAACGAACGAATAGTCTGTTTCTTGACATTAAATTTCAAACAATTTTCAAATACTCTTTGTCTGTAAACCAATCAAATTGTAAACTTATATTCAATATATTGTTTGAACACAAAAACCCAATTCATTGAGTGTTTGAGAGAAATGTAAAATAAATTTTCATTTATTATTTAAAGTAGTTTTTCTATTGGTATAAAACCTCTTAAAGAAAATTTCAATGATATTGAAATACAAAAGATTTGTTATCTTATCCTCTGTTTTGTTGAATATTATCGTTGACTCAAATTTGCATATAATTTCAGTTGTGATGCAAATCCTATTAATAATTAATGAGATTTTACATCAAATATTAAATAACAGTATATTATTGTACTGAAAATGTTTTATCAAATGCTAGATATGTATAAAATATAGGAATCAATGGTAAACAATGATTGAGTGCTGCAAATGATATATACTTTCAATAAATAAATACAAAACGATTGTAATAAACAATCTATAGATCTGTACATCAGATTAAATGATGCAAAAGATTGTCAATAAAAATAGGTTCAGAGAGACGCCAACCTCTGAACAGTTGTCTAATTGGGTTCGTTTGCAACAAACAGTCGGTTCTTTCAGTCGTTAAAGAAATCGTGAATTATATGCAGTTTTGTCTTAAAAAATGTTGAATTTCTTAACTTAATGTCAAATCCTTAAACATTTTTTTCACAATAAATCAAATCTGAAATGAAATTGATTTTCATTTAATTGTTATTATATTTATGTCCAATGAATGGCACTTAAAAAAAGAGCCGACATTTTGACTGTTGAACTAAAACCAGATTTCATTAGATCTGATCCTCTCTTCAAGTCTTTATTTACATAACGTTTATAAATAAGAAAATTTCTTTTCTTTCAGAATAACATCAAATAATATTCAATACAATCGCAGAATAATAGCAATTCTTGTGCTCTCCATTCATGTGACTGCCAGTGCTATGCACAGTATGTCTGCCGGAGAGTTACTGTAACAGTAGTTCTCCAATAATGTACTGAAAGAGCATATATTTAAAGAAAATGTAATTTCACTAATGATATGAAACCCTATTGCCATCATTGAGAGTAACATTTGGCCAATAAGGGGGTAATATTGGAATAATTACATTGAATTGATTGAAATTATGTCAACATTTTCACAATTATTGTGTTTGACATTCAAACGAGTTGAGGCTATTTCAGACACAATGGCAGCAATCAGTTAATTATATGTAACATAAAATTGTACACACTCATTTAATTTAATTGGCCAAGGCTAGCTTAAAGATCGTGTAGTATATTGGGCTTCAAAACAATATAATTCCTATAAATTCTTGACATTTAAATACTTTCTGTATTTAATGTCATATTTATTATGAAAACTCTGAGAGCTTTGAAATCCTATAGGGATTTGTAAAACCCCTGAAAATCTCCAAATATTTAGTTAATGTCAACGATATATAAAGAATTCATTTTTTTTTTGCCAAACTCATATTTTTCTATTTTATGAAAGGACATTTATGAAAGGAGTAAAACTCAAACATACCCTCAAGGTGAATAATGTTTGCTTTAGATTTCAATATTTATGTCTTAAATAAGTTAATGTGAAAATATAATAAAAAAAACATTTGAAAACTTATCCCGAATAAACAATTATTGATTTTTGTAGAAACCATTTACAAGGGAATGGCTTCACATTCCTGTCCAAAGGATTACAAAATTTTAGACTATTTTAGTATAAAATTTCAAAAAATTACTGCAATTATGATATTTTGATGCAAAACAGTGACAATAATCTGAATTTTAATATTGAATTCAATTCCTAACAGAATATTCTCTAAAATTATATTAAAACACGTTTTCATATGAGAGAAGACATTGATTTTGAAAATTGCATTCACTTTCACAGCAAAGAAAAAGTTATCTTATATTGAATTTTGTTGAAAAAAGAGTCACAAATAGTAGTAATAAAAGAATGCTTTGAATTGTTTGTAACCTTTTTTTTTGAAATTTTATATTATTTTCAGTTTTATTTTTATTTTTATTATTTTTATTGAAAACTATAAACCAGTGAATCAAATGTCTGTTAAAACAAAAGTCATTGAATTTTATTGTTATTTAGTTTTAAAAACTTTTTACTTTCATTAGATTTGATTATAATTTTATTTGTGTTTTAAAAGGCAACAAAATATTTGTTTCAATATTTCTTTTGGACAATATTTTTAGACAAACAATGAAATGACATTTCAATCAAATTTGTCAAACATTGCAAAGTATTTAAGACTTTCTTTGAAGACTTATTTACTGTCATTAGAGACGAATAATCAATAAATGTTTGTTTAAATGTCAGCATATTTTGTCAATACATCGACTTTTGGTGGTTTTGTGGTCTAATGGGCAGACATTTGATTGGCATTGGATAACGGTATCAATGGTTTGAATGAACTGATCCTTCAATAAAACATATTTGTAGTGCATATCGATTACAAGTGACAAAACGGTTCTTAAATTATTGGTTGAAATGTGTTATAAAATGATAAAACATTTTGCAGTATATTATTGTAAATCATATTTTCATTTCTTTGTAATATTAATGTCTTTCAAAAAATATCTGCAAATAAAATGAAATTTTCAAAAACCCATATAAAAAGTGCTAAAATATTCATAACTTTTTTGTTATTTGTTTTGAAATCTATGAATAAATTTTAAGGTGTTTTCAGTGGAGAAAAGAGTTTCTCTTATAATAAGCAAAAATATTTTGAATTTAATTGAAAATATTTAAAAATATTTCAGAAATAGTTTCACTGTTTTTAGTAATAAATTTTAATTTTCAGTAATACTAATGCATTTGAAGTTTATTTTTAGACAATGTTTTGTTCAAACATAAGATAACTTACATTTGAATGGCTTTAAACAAAATTCAAATTAAAAATTTGTATCAAAAATAATGTTTTAATAATAATTTAAATGCAAACAAATTTCTACACAATTCTGTTGAGTAAGAAATATTTAGTTTACTTTATATATTGAAGGGTTTAATGGCATTCAGGGTTTGACAGCAATCCCTGTGATCTAATAATCAGTCCCTATATAATGACTGGGAAGTGGAATATGAAGTGATTTATCTCTAGTAATAACAAATTCAAAACTAAAACCCTATTGAATGAGAAATTAGACAAAAGTCTAAAGAAATTGAATCTCTTTTAACACATTTTTATGCTCCGAGTATTTCTTGAGATGTCTTTCCCCAGTAATGATGAGAACACAGTGTATATTGTTATTTCCAGTAATGCATTAAACTCTAAGCCCTGACATACTAGTGCCACACGACTGAGGACTACAGGCGCTCTGAATCTAACATTATATAATTGATTCCGTCAAACATACTATCACTTGATATCAGAGTGAAATCCAGTTCATTTCACAATATGTCAGCCCCAGTGCCACCAGTGACTAGTGATTGGGTGCGAAGTGAACGCCAGTGCAGAGTATTTCACACTTTTTTAGACTAAAGTCTTGCAAAGTATTCGTTGCTATCAATCGATAGTTTGTTTTTAGTGTTGAATTAATTTTATGAAATAAAGTTTAGGTTTTGATTGAGTTTCACATCAAATATACACTCAAATAGACCTTTCATTCAATTATTTTGCATTCGCTTCCAGTCTTCAGATTATATATGACATCAGGTTTTCATTAGTTTTAAATTAAAATTCAGACAAACATTAATTGAAAATCAAATAAGACTTGAGTTTTAGATTAAAATCCGAAACATTTGTTCATTTGTTTTCAGTCTTTCAGTTACTGTTCATTAAATCAAACGATTATTTGTTCAATAAATTTCAAAAACTATTTTCATTTAATAAAATGTTTTACTTTTAAACAAATTTCTCTTTTATTTAGTATTTAATTTGAAAATAGTTTTGAAATTTTGCTGAAAATAACTTAAAACTCAATTATAACCCTTAATTAACAAATTGAGCAATCTCATTTTCATTTAAATTTATAAGTTTCCTGAAAATGTTTACAATTTTACTCTAATTATGAATAATTGAATAAAATTTCACAACCATTTGAAGGGCAAAGAGTATTATCTATCAGATCTGAGATTAATGTTAGTCAACGATAATGAGATGAGTTTTCACTACATTTGACTAAAAGACGATAAATTCATGTAAATATTAATTGCTTTGTGTTTTGAACACGTTTTCATAAAACAAATATTTAGCTATAAATACATAAGAGCACAGGTAGTTTATGAGACCACCACAACCACTGTTACTAAATTCAGTATTTAATTCAATAAACAATTTAATTGCAAATAATTATACCTATCCTTCAATAGTTGCTATTTTTATCGATGGGACGAGTCATCAGTTTTTCAACCAATTTGTTAATAAACTTAATTAATTATTGAAAACATTATTCAACAAAACATAACTATTTTTAGTCGTTTTACGTCTCTTTTATGCAATAATTAATTCAAATTGAATTCATTTTTTACTAAAACCTATTTTAAGACTACTTTGATTCAAACCGTTTGAATAAATATATGAAAAATTGATTTCAAGTTATGATAATTAAATAAAAATCAAAAAATCTAAACATAAAATCTATAAATTGACTACTTTTTCGTTTGATCTGGTTCTGTCACACTATCCATCAATACCTACCACTAAAAACAAATACTCATGAATTGAAGCAAAACATCACTTATTCAACATTCAGTCGCTTATTATAAACTCAATTCAATTGATTATATATTAAAATGCATTCAAAATTCAAATCTAATGAAAATCGACTTTAAATTTAATTATTAATGATATAGTCTTGAGATTAATTTATTTCAAATTGAGACATCAAGGTTGTCATCATAACAGGGATAACGTGTAATAAATGTTCACTGATATTCAGAAATATCCTTGGAAAGGACCAGAATCAAATCAGTATACAATGAATGCATTAAATGAAATGTCATTTCAATTAATTTCATAATAAATGAAAACAAAAAGTTTCAAACATTTGCTTCAATTTCATTGAAAACCATAATTCAATTGATGTTCGTTAGAGTTGTAATCAATATCGATGGGAATGGTATGATATGATCCCAATCCCGTGGATATCCCTTTAATTTGTGTTATATATCAATCAATTTATTAGTCTTTGAGGAAATCTTTTGCTTTTATAGCATTAAAGAGAGTTGTCTTGTATTATATCTGTTTTATCGTAAGTCTACAAAAATACCCTTATTTTCAGACATTTCAGTGAAGAAATTGTTTTCCGAAATGACTTTATGTCAAAAAAATTAATATTTTATAAACAAAATAGTTTTTGAAATCATTTCTTCCGTTTTGAGGGAAAATAAGTTGATTTTAAAGTTTGAGAAATCATTTCAAAAGTACTGTATTTTTAACAAAATAAAAGGCATTAGTATTTCTATGACTTATAATTTCGTGACTGGACTTTGAGTAAAGATGATCTTTCACAATTTACAATCTTCTCGCCCGTGGAACTGATTTTTAACGATTTGCACGTTTTGGCCATAATTTTTGGTATAAAGTCTTATCTAAAGTTAAATAAATATTATTTATATATTTTTATTGTGTTTTTGTTATCATTTCGGATAAAAGCCTACAAAACAAACACAAATTATATTAAAAGTGATTTCAACACTGGATTTAAATATATTATTCATTTCGCTGTAAAACAGTCACAAAATAGTCATTAAATTAATTGATTTATTGTTAACAAACATATGATTAATATTTTTGGTATTTAATTATTAGGAGATAACAGTGAACACCGAAAGCCCGTCACCGAAGTCTGCGAAAGGTCATACCAGTCCACCTATTGTGGACGAAACGGCCAGCACTACGGGCTCTATCTTTAGCTCCAACTCCACTGTCCTGGAAATGGGTTCATCACGAAAGGTCAGTTGGAGATCAAAGACATGGAAAGGGCAACAACAGAATAACGATGAGCCTAAGCCGCCGACAAACTATCCCCGCAAACATTCACTGACAGTGCCCGGAGAGCCCAGACATTTCAAAACTCTGCACAGACGGGAGTCCGGCAGCAGATCTCCAGTCGATTCCAGTTATAGTGGAATAAGTCCTTCCGAATTGAGTACTCCCAGTCCCAGCTGTAGTAATAGCATGTAAGACATACCAGTGCTCTATTGATTATCAATATATTATTTAATGTCATTTCACTTATAATTAATTTTATATTTTCTGAAAACACAGAAAATTAAGACATTTTTAGAAATATTTTTAATTATTTACAACACATTTGAAGCAAAACTTTCTCTACTTTTAACACAATATTATTCATGAATTTTACTGAAAGTCTAATTTCGCTAATGATTTGCGTCTAAAACACAAAACACTTAAACAGAATTTATAATGAAAACCCCCTTTTACTGAAATACCCCCCCCCCTTATTCCTAATGTTGAGCTAATCAAATATCTCAAAACAATCTGCCAGTGCTCTGATGCTGAATTAGTGGATCACGTCCTCAGTACTCAAGAGTTTTGTTTTGTTGGCAATAATTTTGTTTTCAATGTGACTCTAATTTTGAAAATATTTTTGAATAAGACTTCAAATCAGAAGAAAAACTAATTTTTTGCATAAATTAATACATTCTTTGAATTTAAGTCTTATTTTTTGTTTTAAGAGTTCAGACATTAAATTGAATTTAAAATTTGAAATTAAATTTCAATTTAGAGATAATTTCGGCGAATATTAAAGGATTTCTTATATTTTTATTTTTCCATTATTTATGAGTAAAAAGAGTTTTGATTTTAAAGAATATTAAATAAAAGGTTTTATTTTGAAATTTATTGTATTTTTATTTCAATTTCTTTGCTTTCGGTGTCTTTACTGTCCTATCGTTTGCCATACTTTCAAATATTGAATCAAACATTTCGTCAAATAATTTGCTTTAATTTTATGTTTTATATCACATCAGCGATCGATTTACGTATTGTAATACATGGGAAGTGATTTAACATTTATCAAAGATTACAGAATCACCGGGGTATTCAAGGGATCAACATTATTGTGGAAAATTCATTTGTTTAGTAATAGTCATTGTCTTATAATTTATTATTGAGTTTATTTCGTATATAAGATCTCATATTCTGTGTATAAAAACAGTTTTATGAATGAAAATGTTTGCCAGTATTTTGAAAGTTGTTTTAGTTTTTCATTCATTTGAGTTATAGATCATTATATAATAATATCAAGTTTTGCCCCTGAATTCAAGGGAAAAGGGAAATCTCAAAGTAATATAACTTATTTCAAAATGTTTTCATTATTTTATGCTTTAATTTTGAGTTCAATTGATAAAAGTCTGAATTCATTGAAATAGTAATTATTTGTTTTCAAGAAAAATTGTTTTTCACTAAAGATTTTTGCATTTTATTGATTCAAATATAAATAATTCAAATCAAATATCAATCATTGAATTGCATTGAATTGTTTAGTAAAAGGTTCAGAATAACTTTTAGTAATATGTTTTTAATGCGATTATTATTTTCAGTTTTTATTTTTAAATTTTTGTCAAACATTTAATGTTTATTGAAAACTATTTTTAACGCAATCTCTTATAAATCAGATATTTTTATCTCAAATGTAAAATTTGAGAAAAATATTGAATCAATGATTGCATTAATGTTTTCAATGTTTTGGATGAGAGATGCGATTCAATAGCACTTATATTGAGACCAAAATTCAAACATTTCTTTTATTTTCATATTTTATTTGATTTTAATTTTACAAAACCTTTTGTGTAAATAATTATTATATTTGTTTGACGCTTACCTATGCTATAGAAACGAAGACCATTCAGCCTCATCATACGGCAGTGGCACAGGTCTGGCCTCAGAATTGGCGCGAAAGTGCACTGTAAGCGCCGACAGTCTATTACTTCACACCGGTATCAATAGTGATGAAAGCGGAGCCTCAGGTCTAAGTGGGGGCGAAGACAGCACTGATATCAGGTCAGCGTCGACATTAAAGCCCACCTCATCTTACATTCCTAGACAACGAAGAATTAGCGCTAGTGTTAGCTCAGACCGCATACACCAGTCATCAAAGGTATGTTAGCTTTGATTGCATTCATATCTGACGTAAAAGTAAATACTTTTTGTGTTAAAAATATTGAAAAATATTAAAGAAATTGCAATTATTTTGGATTTAAATCTAAGAGATGTTGTTTTAAGGGACTAAACCTTTACGTCAATGACTTGATTGAAGGATTTGATTAAGTAATCAATTCTTCAGTTGTTTACTAGAGTTTAGAAAATAGTTTTAAAGAAAAGTCAAGAATAAGTGAAAACTTTTTTTTCTTATATTAAAGACAGAGAAAAACAATTACAGAAATCAGACATTCCTTTGAGTGAAGCAGTGGTTTATATAAAACAATTTTTGTCACTCTTTATATCGTTTCTAAATATCAAAAGTCGACTCTAAGTTAAAGTTAAAGTCTTTTCTCTCAATAGTGAAAAGAGATTTTGATTTAAGAGAAGTAAACCTTTTATTCAATTCATTTCAATCACTCATTCATTTAGTGTTTGGATTTCAAAAGGACTTTGATTTGAGATTTGAATTAATTTTTAGATTTATTTGAATATATTTTTAAAATTGAATGAAAATACAATTTATTTGTTGAAAATTGTGCTCAAGTTTTGTTTAATTCATTGTTTTTCAACTCAAAGAGTGACTCTTCAAAGAATAGAAGAAGTGTTTCGCCCAAACCTCTGAGCGCTCGCAAAGTGACGACAACAACACCAGAACCAGAGCCGTCCGGTGCTGTCGCTGGCGACTCATCATCACGACGTCGGAAGGGTAGTATGGCTTTTGTAAATCCTGGCAAAATTGCAAAACTACTGCGAAGAACACACAGCGCCGGCTGCTCTAAGGATGTGCCCTCTTATGCACTATTTCTCAGTGAAAAGCCTTCCGTAAGTGAAAATAATTTTGTTTAAGATTTCATTAATTTTATTCAAATTTTATTGATTTGAAAACATTTCTCACTTTTTCTTAACATTTATTGGTTTCAACTAATTATCACTTATTTAGTCATAAAATGAGTAATTATTTCATGAATACATTAAATATTAAACAGTTTTAAAAACTTTTAGGTTTTAGTGGTGTATAAAAATCACAGATTCCTTGAAAGCACAGGCATTTTAAGTAGTGTTTCAGAGAATTGGTTAAAACTTCATTCAATTTTTGCCGACATTTAGATGAAAATCAATTCATTGTTAATAAGAAACATAAATTCATAAGAGCTGTGAATCAAGTGTTTTATTATTGCATTGTTTTTGTTTACTTCAGATGTAGTGGTGATTACAAAACTATTTTTGGAAACTCAGCGCTAATTCAGTGCTTATATTGAAAGTCATTAAATTTATAAGTAGTTATATAAGGGGGTAAAGAATAACTCAGTTAAAGCACGACAACCACTCTAAGTCGTGTGCTCTGGGTCTTCAGAGAAATTTATTTAAAAACACATATAAACTCTTCAATTGATCACAAGATATCGTGTTGAAGGAGAGGACACAGAGAGTGAACTGGAAAACAAATAAGTGATTGAATTAATACGAATCCAAACCCTATTTATAGAGGAAAGAGTAAAACCCTGAGCATTAGCTCATTGTTCAACACTTGTGTGATGAGGAAACTGAACGAAAATATCTCATTTGAAGTCTATTTTTATCATTGAATTACTTTCACATCTATTTATAGAAACTTCAGGCGAAGAAAGGGAACGAAAGGGAAATATAATTCAAATTATATGTATTTAGGATTTTATCTCTTTATTGCCCCCTTATTGTTGTCCCCCTTAGAAAACTTAATAACTTATATTGTGCAGATTATTATCGATAATAGCATTTAATGAATGATAATTAGGGAATAAAACTGTTTTAGGCTATTGTTGTGTGCATTTAGTTAAATGTATTCAAATAATGTGTTCAGGGTTATTTCACAGTTCATCATTAAAATACGATTTAAGGGTTTTGTGCAATATTTTTGCAATTTATTTCAAATTTAAAATTCTTTTCCCAATTATTATAATTTAAAATATATTTTTTGAAAATCAAATTTATTATAGATTTTGTGGCAGAAAAAAGAGTAATATATCTCTCAATCCCTGTGCTCTTACTGATAGATGAAAGGACTGTTGAATTTAATATCACACCGAATGGTCTCAAACTTAGACTTTGTTGAGAAATTGAAACAAAAAACTATTGAATTTATACTTGTTTTGAGACTAAGAATAGAAATATTGTTTAATATTATATCAAATTTCTTGTCTTTTTATTTCACAAAAACTTATTTCAATAAAAAATAATGTGATTTTGTTTCCCTCAGCGGTCGAGTGAAGGGAAAGAGCACAAGAGGGGTCGTAAACAAGCGCCGTAAGTGATTAATTGCTTATTTTATTATTAATGTCAGCCCCACTACCACTGCTGCCAATCCCTTATCCCTATTCACAAATGAATGTTCTGTGACTTAATGCCAAAGAATAGCACAAAACACTGTCTTATCGTTTCTGATGCGGAAAATAGCGATCAAATTGCGATCAAATCTCTTCAACCGATAGGTCTTTGAACGACATATTGTTTAGTAATCCTTTGCCTCAAAGGAAAGTGTCATTAATTCCGGTCAACACTTACTTTAAAACTAATATTGAAATGAAAATTGAAATATTAGTCAAATTATTGGTTTGATATTTCATTAAATGTCAGAAGCGATGACAGACTTAAAGCAGTTTCTGTTAACTATTACTTCGGAAAAGCTTATACACAACAACTTATTTGATGTTTCAGTGGTCAGTCGTGCAGTCAATTGCTTTCATAAAATATTTACTCAAACCACAGGTTCTTTGAAAACATTTTTACACATTTGAAGTAAAAATATTTTTATATACAGTAAACACAGAATAATTGAAATAAAAGCTAATATTTTGCAAAAGTTTTTCTCTAAATGTTTGATACGTTTGAATAGTTTTTAGATTATATAATGCAATAAAAATAAGTCTTATATTAAAAGCAGAGAAAATATACTCTTTTTTTAGATAAAGATTTTTTCATTAAATACATTTTCTCATACATTCAATGATAACATAGATCTTTGCTGAAGCACTCTATGCAAAGAAATGGCAATGGATTTGCTTTTGGGCTTAAAATCAGATTAAATATAAATAAAAAGATATTTAATAAGATTTTTGTGATAAATGATTCAATTTCTATACAAATGATCCAAACGTTTGAATTGATTGCCATTTTATTAATCAATTCTGGCGCTGATTCCGAGTGCGAGAGAAAGGCCCAGTGCTATCTGCACTTTACTTAAAGGTTAAAGACCCACTCAAGTGGCTAACGATGTGCACTGAAAGACATCTCTTCCTTAATTGAAATAAAAACTATTTGAGGCAAAAGTGCAAAGAGTTATACAACTAATTGAACGATCGCAGGCATCGGTAGACAATACCCGTCCACTCTTACACTAATTAAAAACTTGAAATCAATTTGAATTAATATTTGATTTTTAATTAAATGTTTAAACCATTCATATTGAGTGCGCTTTCTATTGATGTTGGGCTCAAATGCAGTCTATTTTTGTCCATTAATTGAACTATTTTTAGTGAAAATGATATTATTTTAAACAAATGATTGAATTATTTATCATTTATTTGATATTTATTTTGGCACTCATTTGACTCAATACTTACACACATTGAAAATCAAATTAAATTGAGTACTATTTGCGAGAATCTGATGAACAGTTGTGTCAATAAAACAAATTGTGTTCACATATCACTAAAACTTCATTGCATTTGAGATAAAATAAAAAATATATAGACTTATTTCAAATCTTAAGATTCACTCTCAGAGTCACACAAAGTCTCTCTCAGTCTCTCTATACTTATATATGAAATGTAAAATTAGATTAAAATTAATTTGCATTTTATTATGCATTTAATGCACTATTTATAGCACTTTCTCTGCAATTAAATTCAATTGAATAAAAAAGTGTAAAAATTTAATTCAATAGTAAATGAACTCAAATATAGGGATGACTTGAGTGAAACTATTTTGCATAAGACTATTGCCAACAGTAATAACACTATTGATTGTGTTTAACACTTGAGTGACAATCAATGAAATAATTTTAAAAATATTATATTATATTTAAAACATAATAATAGAAACCATTTGTAAAGGAGTTGAACAGAAAAACTGATGACTATTTTCAATTGAATACACATTTGCATTGAATTGAACACTACTTTTAATACCCTGGGCTTGCATTCATCACATTTAGGATGACGTGAATAGAGAGCAAAGAATTAATATTTCAATTATTTTGTCAAAACTGTTAATACAAACAATACTTTTATGCCTTATATGCCTTAAAATTCAATATTTATCTTAAAAAAGGTCTATTTATAGCCGAGAATAGAGTTGCGAGTAGTTTGTGAGCACTGGTATTGATTGTATAATAGCGTCAATGCAGGAAAACTGTGTTAATATATCGGAGCAAAAAGTTTTTTAACATTTTGCACAAATCCATCGCTCATTCAATCACTCAATACATGCGAAAGGCGTCAAACGGTTTACAGTGAACTCACTATAAAACCCAAACAATTAGTTTTAATCACAATTTGCTTTTGAATGTGAATTTGCATTCATTATCACATGATATGCAATAATGATGTCAAACACGACACAAGAGGACAGACCTATAAAAAAGTAATATTTAATAATAGTATTAGTGATCTATTAAAAGATTGGACTCAAGAAAAAGGTTGCGCTGCTGTGGATGTGCTCTAAATAAAATTGTCACTGACTCTACTGGAGAGAGAGGGAGAGAGAGAGAGAGATAGCACTGAACAGATAGAGCACAGGCTGTTCAGGTCTGTGCTATTTTTAGAAGTCTAGCACAGAGTGAGTGTTATTTGACTCGATTCGGGAAATACTAATACAGTTCCTATTATTATAAGCGCTTTGGGTTCGGCTCTATTCGGTTGACTCTTTGCTCTTTACATTGCACTCGCGCTCACAGTCTGTGCTCTTTACTCGTCAATAGTTTTACAGAATCTCACAGAATATTCTGTACTCCAGTGCTAGTCGTCGATCACTGGCTCTGGCAAACAGTTTTGCAACTATTGAACAGATTTTTGCAAATAATTATTGCTTTTTATTAAATCTATTATTAAATGTAAAACAAATAATAATTAATAATTCAATTCAAATGTTAAACTCATTGTTAAATGAATTTTTGATGCCTGTTATCAACTCTATTATGTTATGCAGGTATGTATCCAATTAACTATGCATTCAATCATTGCTTTCAATAATATTGCATTGATTTTCAATTGCAATCAATTCAATGATTTTACAATTCATTGCAATTCAAATGCATTGCAAAGAATCCGAGAATTGTTTTCTCTTTGCATTGAATTTCATTAAGACTTGCGATAAGACATACCAATTATGAACCAAATGTGAAACCATTGCAGAAAATACAGCTATTCTTCACATTTATTATGTTTTATATGTTTATGCATTCACTGTTATCATACCTACCATTCCTACCGGTGTTACCTTTGCAATACTGCAGAAGTTATTGTCTGAGGCCAGACATACAAAGCCATTACTTTCTTACTTCCCATTAATTACATAATGTTTATCTCATTCTCTATTATTTCAATGCATTTCTCTATTTATTAATAATAAATATTCTGTATATTAACCCAACAGTGCTTTGGAAGACATGAAACAAAGGTTAAGATTCTTGCGGAGGCGTCACACGGACTCATCGATTGAACAGTCGGTGCGGCCATCGAAAGCAGAAGTGGAAAAGTGGGCCAACAGTTTCATAGACCTTATGAGCAGTAGATGTAAGTCTGAAAATCGACACAAATCTGAACTTAAATGTCAAACGAGTATAAAGTTTACTATAAAACTGAGAAATTGATAAAAAGCTTATCAAAAGATTTAACACTAAAACAAATTAATAGTATTTTTTCTAAACTCAAAAAAACCATTCAATAGTTTATCATTGAATTTACAAATCGATAAAAAGGGTCTCTATTTTGAGAAGTTTTGCAAAACTTTTGCAAATATATTAAACCTATTTATCAAAGGGTAGACTATTTTTTAATCAGCGATTATATAATAAATATTTACACCTAATTATAGTTGCATTTTATTTTCTTTTCCCCCTTTGAGTTCAATGCAATGCAAACCTAAGTATAGTTCAAAATATTTAACACAAAAACTGTTTTTCAGTGATTAATGTGTTTTTGATTTTGTATTTTTTGCCTCCAATCAGACGGAAGTGCATTATTTCGTGCATTTCTTTCGCGTGAATTCAGTGAAGAAAACATTGAGTTCTGGATCGCATGCGAAGAGTTTAAAAAATCACGTCAAAGCAAAATGTCTAATAAGGCCCGGAAGATATTTGACGACTTCCTGGCCATCAAAGCACCAAAAGAGGTAATCAATCCATTCTCACATATATTTTGATCGATTGGACAAATATTTCATTTATTTTTGAAATATATTCACATTTTTTATCTATTTTTCAAATAAAACTAAAATATTGCTTCAAAATTGCGTTTTCACTGCTTTTTGAGAAACCCTTTAGACATTTGCAGTAATTTAAAAACTATTGTGAAATTCATTCAGATTTTTATTAATTAGATATTGAATGTTGTATTAATTGACTAACTGACCTTGCATCACTTAATTTGTTATTAATTTTAATTAATAGTTTGAAAACAAGTTTTAATTAAAGATTTAAAATTAATAATTAGTTTTATATTAATTGAAATTTTCACTCAAAATTTGTACACAAATTCAATTTGCATTGAAAACATACCTGCGCTGTAATCAGTGCTTATCTTCATTAGTATCTCTGTTTGAGTTAATTTCCTTGAAATGAAACAAAATATTTAATCATTTGTATCACTGATTACATAAAAATATTTTAAAAGCAAATTATGTTATGTTTTTTTCTGCTATCAATAAAACAGATTTGCATTCAAAAGGAAATGAATATATAATCAAAGCTGTGATGAAAATGTCAACAAAATTATAAACAATTTATTATTATTTGAAATTATAGTCCATTTCTGTATATTCACTGACAATGTTTGGAAATATTTAAAAGATCAAAGTTCACTGTTTATCAATGATAGCCAGGGGTATAGGCCTTTGTAATAATGATAAAAACAGAACCTATTCCACTGGGGATTGAAAGTAAAAATACAGGAACTCCTCTAAAAGCTAAAACATTTAAATGAGTTCAAAACCTTTCTTTTAATAAACATTCCCCTGATTTCTCTTTAGAGACTTTATTACATTTCATACCCCTTTACCCCTTATATATGCAAATCATTAGAGTATCAGCGGTTGAGAGACATATTTAAGAGCATAAAACCCCCTAATCTATAGAAACATTATAATCAATACATAATTTATTTCAAATAACCTATTGTTCAACAAAAATGATAAAAAGAGAAATGCATTAAAAAATTTCCTGACATTTCATAAAAGCTGTTATTTTATTGAAAGTTAGTTTTTTATTCACAAAAAAATCACTATTTTTTAAAAATTATCTCAAATTTTCATATTGTGTTTAACACTGTGTTACCAGTAATTGATGATCAAAATGCCTGAACTGAAAGCAATGGCCCTTTTGTTTGCATAAATTGGTTTATTTTAGTTAACATTTGACGAGAAATTGTGTCAAAAATTCATAAATCATTTGAGAGTTGATAGCAATACTAGTGTTTATGCATTCCTTTGTCTTATTTAGATTTGAGACAACTTTTGGCATAATAGCAAGTAGAGGGTTGGGAGGGTTGGTAGGTTAGCTTGTGTTATGTTGTCCAGCACTGGTAGAAAATTGTGATTTACAGGATTCTCATAGAAACCAAAGCATTGCCAGTAAAATAATAATTCAATTTATTTTCGGTGAGATTTTAAGAGCTTTTATAAAATATTCAAATTTATTGCAATTCATTGGAAAGAAATCTAATTTAAGTTTTTCCACAGAATTGTCAATACTATTAGCGATTTCTTATGAATATTGTGCTTAAAATCTAATGCAAAAGGTTTTATCAATTATTTTCCAAATACTGGGAATCCTTTAAAAAGTTCCGACACTTTTGATGGAAGGGTAGAGAAAATGGTTAAAAAAATACTAATAAATCAAAAATATTGATAATATTTGAGTGAAACACACATTATATTCATAAGAACTGATTATTTATGAACATTTAAAGCATAAATAACTGAAAGCCAACATTTAGTCCAACATTTTGTTATAGTTTAAGATTTTTAGTGAATCCTTAAGAGATTATATCAATAAAAACATTTATAAAACTGTTGAAACTGTTGACGCAATTCCCAAACACTAATCCATCAAAAACTTCAGACATTTCCTCTGAATTTTATTTCTGAATACTTTTTACAAGACTTTAAGCTTAAGTTTATATATAATTATTGTTAAAAGAGTTGTTTAAAGCAAATACAAGACGTTTTTATGTGCTTTTCATTGCATAAAAATGATTGCATTTTTTGTTATTATAAAGAATTTATTTATTTTTCATTTCAATCGCTTTTTACTGAAATTTCTTTACAATAATTCATAAAACATTTGATTATATTTGCAATTAAGTCATACAAACATTGAAATCATAGATAAGATGAGAGTTTTTAATATAATTTGATGTTTAAATGTATTTGTAATTCAATTGTAGGTTAATTTGGACCCAAAGCTGAGGACATCAATTATGCAAAGCCTGTCTAATCCGGGTCGCAATGCGTTTGACATCGCTCAGCGCAAAATCCAGGGCCTACTGGAAGCGGACGCCTATTTGCGATTCCTTCGGTCAGAGCTCTACACAGACCTGATTCAGACCCAGGAGTCAAGTGAACCAAAATCGCCGCAAAAACCTGTCAATGAAAGTGAAAAAAATTCTTGAATTATAGACAACAATAATAATCACATAAGAAATTAATTAGTATTTAATTAATCGCATCTTTCCTTCAAATTCTTGATCTCTTAATCCATTGAAACAAAAAAAACTGTGAAATAATTCAATAATCGTTTCGTTTTTCTTTCAATTCATAAAAAGTATTTCAACTTTTTTATACGTAATAACTAAACAATTGAAGACTAAAAGCCCAACAAATATCTAATCAACAAAACCATTAGAAGAAAGCATTTGAATCGACGGAGAAATTGTGTGCAAACCTAAAGACAAAATACTATTGTTTGGGAAATGAATAGCACTTTTGATCACTTATTGCTATTATTTATGAACAAAAAACCAAAAGTGCGAATAACTGTGCAATAAATGGCATATAAGTGATAATAATTGCTATTTTGTGGCCGTTTTTCCTACGTTTGGATAATTTGTGCGACACTTGAAGTATAGATAATAATAAATACATTGTATTTAAGTATTGAATGCATTGATAATACTCTTCAACAGAAAGAGTGAAACAATTGATTTGTAATTAATATTTAATTCATCTTTTAGTTTCAGTTTTCTTCACTATTTGTTAATAAAATGTTAGAAATATTACAATTATTTATCACTCAATTGATTATTGAATTTTAAAACCAATGTTTTATAACTCTAGTCTTGATTGGCCACAGAGTTTGGACAGTTATGTTCCATACCTGTGCTGTAATTGGGTTTAAATGCAAACTATAATCCCATTTAAATAATAAATCATTTATTGTATTAGAAATTCAATTCATATAATAATTGCTAAAACTTTAGACCAAAATATGTATTATAACTTAAATTTTGATTTGTTTTCAAATTTTTATTATCATTAATGACTTATTAAACAAATTGTTGACAAAACACTTAATAAAATACAAATATAATTGTTATTAAACATCAAAAATCAGTAGAAAATATATGCTTTGAGTTATGTTTTAATGATTGATATCTTAAACCAATATTTAGTATTATATGTAAAAAATTGATTTGAATTTTACATTAATTATTGAAAAAAACTATAGAAAATATACATTTAAATGGTTTTAACTGTTATTAAACTGATTGTGTAATTGAGTATTAGTTTCATTATTAATACAGTATTTGAATCAACAAAACGTTGTATTAAAAGACTATTTAATCATTAATTTATAAAAACAATACCTGTTTTTTGAGACCATTTGAACCTTCTGTGCCATAATATTAATTAATTGCTGATAATTGACCAAAAAAGCACACAATTATCAGATGTTATTCCCATTTAATTATATGCAGTGACTGTTAAATACAAAAACTATTGTGTCTCTGATAACATGTATTAATAATAACTTTATAGTTAACTATTTTTTTCTACAAATGATATCAAATAAAACATTCAATAATTGATTACATTTTCAATCATTTCATTATTGCATTCACTTTTGCCTAACATTTATTACACCTTTAGATATCAGTTGTGATTGAAATTCAATCAATTCGTGTCGTTATCAATCAAATAGTTGTTTATTAGGTGTTGTAAAGTAAGTCCTTATAGACTACTCGGTTGACCAGTGAATGTCAGGGTATGTTATTAATGATTTCACTGTCACTGTAGTACAGAATCGCTAATTGAGGACAACTTTGAATCAATGCAAAGTATTTCTTGCTCAGATAACCAGGTTTAGGTAACCAGGCTTAGGTAACCAGGCTCAATCTAAATGCAGAGCAATTAAATTCTCGTTATTTTGAAAAGACATGAAAAAAGTATAAAAAAAACCTTTTGTTTAACAAAATTTCATGTTTTAGTGATTGTCTGTTGTTTTGGAAATAAAATGCATTTCTTTTCAAATAGTTTTAGTTTTATCTGAATTTCATGTAATTTTCCGAAAGAATAAGACATTTATTTGTTTGAACTCTATTTCAAAGAAATTTTCAAACAATTTAAACATTATTTTTTCAATTGTTGTATAAAAACGAGAAATAATTTCTCAATTCTTTGAAAGTATTAGATATTCTGTGCATAAAAGCACTGAATTGAGGCCAAAGTTCATTCAAATATCAAGTTTTACATCAGGTTTTGTTGTGCACTCTCTTATGTAGGGAATAGAGTGGATATTAAGTGCTTGAGCGCCAGAATCTCAACCAATGTATCGTTTTTATTGATTTTATTCAATGATTATTTACACAAATGTTTGAATCACTGAATATATCGTAATATTGATTAAGTATTCAATCATTTCATACATTAGTTAATTGTTGAGACAATACGGATCTCAGAGTCATATTTGAGTTCATTTTAAATGTTAGCAGACATTCAACTATACATTTATAAGCCTTTCCTCCGACGCTTTGACGCAAACAATATTCCTGTGCTGTCGTACCTGACGTTCTCTACTTTAAAGCACCGGTTATTTCA
>JAQGAT010000595.1:0-26937 GCA_034687845.1 Pantelozetes paolii | reverse complement strand
AGAGAGAGAGAGAGAGAGAGTGAGAGAGAGAGAGTTGTAATTTTGAATCAAAACTCCTTTGACTTTAAGTCCAATATATGTGAAAATTGTATTCCTTTGATAAAAAGAGTATTGATTTTAAAAACAAAAAAAATTGTTTTTTATTTTAAAAAAAATATATTTACAATCGTTTGCAGAGAAAGAGTATTCAAAGCCTTAGAAAAAAAAATTTGGACTTTTTTTTAGTATTTTTCTCTTATTTTTGTGATATTTATGTTGTTTTATGTGTTATATGTTTTATATGAGTCTCTGATTTATGAATAGAAATAAAAATATTTTTCTCTCTTTTTTAGGTTTTATTTCATTATATCTAACGTAAGATACGTAAGAAAAATGTTTAGAAATAAATCAAATGAAATGAAATAAAAGGACAAAAAAACTGTTTTACTATTGTTTATCAAATAAATTGTGTTTTTGTGTCTAATCTTAAATCAGTTTTAAAGACAAGAGTTTTCACCAAAAAAAAATCATTAAGACTTAAAATGATTATAAAAAACACTTCAATCTATTCTCTATTGATTTGATGACAAATATAAGTAAAGTTTGGCTCAAATCTTATCTCAAAACAAATGATAAAAATATATATGATTTGCAAAATAACTAATTATTAGTAAATTTGAGACAATATTTCGTCATGACTTGAGAGACGATAATAATTAAGTGATTTCTAAAAATATTACGCAATATTTGAATGTTATTTCAGGTCTCGTCTAACGATATGTGATTAAAATAATTATTATTTTTACTAAATTAACAAATTTTGAAAAAATATTGTGTTTTTATGATTTAAAAAAACTTTATTTTGTTTTTCAATTAATTTTGTGATAAGAATAAGAAATATATTGAAAATTCAAATGAAATAAAAATATTAAAGATTTTATTGAAAATAATATTTCAATAATTACTGCAATTTATTTGTAATCTATATTTGCGTTAACATTAACCGGAAAATTTCAAATTACCGTAAGTGTAAAGCACCTTGATTAAAGGGGTAATTCCTTAAACAGTTACAAATATAAACCTAATAATTAAGTGAAATGTTGACAGAGATTTCAATTTTAAATGTTTATCTGAAAAGCAGTTAATAATTATCTAAATGTTTAAAAAGATTCAAATTATTTGATGATTTCAGGGAAACCCTAAAAACTGGCGATTAGTTTGAAAGCCAGTGATCGACAACTTTTTTGCACAACTTTTTTGCACAATTTATTTTGTATTTGAAATTCAAACAACTATTTTAGACCTGAATTGTAATCAATTTGAAATGAAAACCAAAATTATATTCAATTCATTGAAAAATCAGATTTTGGGCCAAAAAATTCAAAATTGATTTTAACTTCATCTCAATTACCGGCAGTTTATTTGTGAACACGATTTACAGGTATTATTGAAAACAATATTGTTTTTAATCAAACAATTCATGTATTGTTTTCTGTTGTGCAGAGAATGAGTAGAAAAATTCAGATCAATAGCACTGCAAAAAGGCATTAGTGATAGGGAAGGGGGAAAGGGAGGGAAAGGGAGAGTAAAAGAATGAAAATCATTAGTGATTTCCTAAAAATAAAGTATTTTAGGGGAGAAGTGAAAAACACTGAATGTTTTTGTTATAATATATTTTATATTTACTGAAATATAATTATTGCGTGTTTTAGTCAACAAAATTTGGGTAAATAGCAATCAATTGTGGATTTTTGGTACAAATTGTTTATTGAAATCATATATCGATTCAAATATAAATGTGATTTCATATGCAGTCATGAAAAAGGGGTTTGATTTTGTTGTTTAATATTTAGAGCATTGAATAAATTACTGATTATTTATTTAAAAGCAATTCAATCATCATTTGATTAACAGTTTTAGACGTAAATAGCATTTAATACAAAATTTAATTTTAATTTAGCGACAAATCAATCAATGATTGCATTCAATAGTTTGTGTCTAATTGTGAGACAAAGAGATATAAATTGAAAATATTTTGTTTTTTAAGTAATAAATACTTTCTTTTGCAGACATTTTGATAAAAGGTTTTTTAAATTTGAAACTTAAGACAAAAAAATAGGAATTAAATCAAAAACAACATAAAAAGTCTATAAAATAATAAATTGAAACCCAATTTATTGAAACATATTTTCCTTCGTTTAGACATATATTAAAAATTTTATTGCAATAAATATTTAACCGATTTTTTGCATAATATTTTTGTATTAATAGTTATATTTTAAATGAAAATTGATATTTCATTGAAAACATCCTCATTATTGACGCAATATTTCATAATTATATAACTTTTCCTGAAATACATTCAAAGTTTAAAGTTATCTAATTTTTGCAAAACTTAGTTATGCTTTCACTGTATTTTAATTACTGTTTCAAATGATATGATGTTTTGACAAACAATATCTTATATTAAATGGGATATCATTTTACCTCAAAAAACGTCTGAAAATATTGACTGAAATTATTTGATATCAGGGGAAGTGTTGACTGATTTTAGTGATGAAAATATTTTTTTAAGGTTTAATTAAAACTTTGTTTTTGACTATAATTTAATTAAAAATATTTTTTAATACTCAGTGATTGAAAACAAATTCAAAAGGTTTAACAAAAATTTTAATATTAAATTTGAAAACACCTGAAAATTAGGAAATCCTTTGATTAAAGAGAAAATATAATAAAAATAAAAATCAAATCATTTGAGTGTCGGTTATGTTATGAGGAAATAGATGTCAAGATTTAAAACAACATTTTATTACAATTTTTATATATATTTTATAAAAAAATAATATAAAAGTAATAAAGAATTTAATTGAAGAAATAATTAGTAAAATAATGTCAAAGACTTTAAGAGTTTTAAATGAAATTAAATATTAAATAATAACTAATTTTCGGCTCTTTTTCCCAATAATATATCGTTTCATAGATTGCACTGAATATTTGCTTTAATTTTATTTTTTAACAAATTTTAATTCAATGATTTTAAAGTGTCATATCGTTTATGCGTTTTATAGTTATTTGAATTGAGTTTTCATTAGATTTTAAACTCATTAAAATTGTATTTAATTTTCCTTATGTACTGAAAAATGCATTTTTAATTCAAACTTCAATTAATTATTTTTTTCTGTAAAACTAATAAAACAAATAATTTTATTATTGATTAAAATAATTTCTGTGTTTATATGACAAACAAAACAATATTTTGAAACACAGAAAACATATCAAAAAATAGCATTCAATACAACTGTGATATGAAATGCATTAAAGATTTTGTCTTTATTTTGTCACAGATTTTGTTGTTTTGTTAGCGAATAATAAAAAGCAATAAAAGCGTTGATAAATAAGATTATAATCGGACGTGAAATCAAATTTCAGTTAATATTGGACTCAAATTATTGACAGATATTTTGTGAAAATAAATTTTTGACACAATTTTTGAACAAATATTTTCTCATAGAAACACTAAAACTGATAAAAACTCTTATGAAAAGTCTTTTGTAATCAATTAATTGGGGCTCAACTACAGTCTACCCCCTGATTGTGGAAATATTAGACCCTGTTATGATTCAATAGTATAAAGAAGAAAAGGTTTTGATTTTCATCTGTTTTTAATTTCTCTACAAATTGTTACCAAATATCAAGAGTTCACTAAAGGATTGATTCACTAATTGTTTAGTGTTTGTGAATTACAAGTGAAATATAATGTGAATTCAATTAAATATTGATTTCTAATAATAAATACAAATATAAATACAATTATATAATAGTTATATATATTTAAGATAATATTGTATTTAAACCACAAGTGGTTAACAAATATCCAAAAATTATATCAAACTTATATTTATTTGCATTAAATATAATAATAAGTCTTATATTAGTGACACAACTCTTATGTAACGTTTATATACACTATATATAAGTAAATATGATATGAATTGAAATTTATTTATAGTTCAATGAATTTGAGACCAAATATTACTTTTACTTCAATAAAAACTCAATTACAATGAAAACCATTATTTGAGACGAAATTAATTACATTTATGTAAAGGTTTTGTGTTTTGTTAACAAAAAGAGGCAAAAGTATTGCTAAATATTTTACATTCAATCGATTGATAGGTTTCTTAATTCATGTGAAAATTTACATTTATTCAAAAGGCATACTCAACTCATCAAGGTTGTTTTGTTGCTATTGATCACAATTTCAATACAGGTCTATCTTAGCTATTAATAGCAAAAATGCCTTTTAAGGGGTATATTATATATTTTCAATGAACTAACAATACCTCTATTTTGTGCCTATTATTGCAATCAATAATAAAATTCAGTGAATTCTTGCACTTTTTTTGTGTGTATTTAGATTTAAGGCAAAACATTTTGTGTCACGTATTTTATGAACAGTCTCTCACAAAAGAATATAATATTCTCAACGCTTTTATACCAAAAAAGTCACACAAATATAGTGTTACTCATTTCAACACAAAAACAATTCCCTTAAAACACAATAATATTTTTGAAAAAATGATTTTTAAGCGAAATATTTCTTCGATTACTCGAAGTGTGAATAAAAACATGAAATAATGTGTTAATGAAAAACAACTTTCCTTTGAATTCAATGTTCACTAAAAATAAAATACTTTTCTCTCTCTCACTCTCAAAACTAAACTAAACTCACCCTCGAGTTGAACCATAAAAATACCGGCAAATCGTGAAATAAATAAAAAATAATTAAACTTTTACCTATAAATTACGTCTGAAATTTGACATTGAACCTTTAGCTACACTGAGAGATAACCTTGGGTTTAGTGTCATCTCTCTCTTTGTGTTATTAATATATAATTTAATTGAATAAAATAATTTCTAAATAGAATAATCGATATATTGATAATAGTAATTGAGCAAGGTAGTTTACTCACCGATTTCATTGTGGAGAATAGGGGTATAACTTGTGTCGGTGTTGTAGACATCGCTGACAATTGTGTAATCGAATGATTCATTCGATTAAGTGTTTAATTAATTTTAATTTATTTTTCTAATTATTAATAATATTATTATTATTACAAACAATAATCAGTTTATTATATTTGAAAGGAGCGATGAATTTGAAAATTTATTTCAGTTTATTTGAATTTTTCAATTATTTGTTATTAAGTAATACCAGAATCAGTTTGAATTGAAAATTATATCTAATTATTGATTCATTTGTTTCATTAAAACAATTAATAAATTTTTTGTTTGATATTTGAAATGAAAAATAAAAATCAATTTTTCAATAAATACTGAAAACAATTGAAACGAAAGAAGATTTAAATATTTTTTTGATTTTTTTTGTCTAAAATTAATGAAATTTTTTGAAAATTGAAATAAATTTAAACGATTAAACAAAATTGAAATTTGCGTGAAGTGATCAAGTTCAGTTCAGTTCAGTTCAATTGTTTGTATAATTTGAAAAATGTTTATCAATTGAACAAGCTCAGTTCAGCTAAATTGTTGTTGAGGTTAGTGGTAATGACACAATGAAACAAATAATTGAGATAGGCTAATTTACTTGATTTATCAAACTGACCAGAATATATTCACAAATGAATAATAGGATGAAATTGATTATTAACTATAATAATTAACTGTATATATTGTATCTTGGTCAATTCTCAATACATTAAAATGATTAAAACAAATACAATGAAACTCTTTGCACACAAATCACATGAAAAGTCCAACTCTTAAATGATTTTTGGTTTTCAAGTCTTTTGTAATGTTTTTATTATTATCTCTCATAAAGAGTGAGAGAAAGAGAGAAAACAAGAGATAAAGAGCTCTTATGTTGAGCTCAGCTGTGGATGTATGGAGTGGTCGGGTGTTTGGCAAAGACTGGAGAACCAGAACTGCAGACAACCTGAACCTCACAACTGGTATACCAGTGCTCAGCTGTGTTAGTGATGCGCAGTCGCACTGAGCGCTCGGCTGATATGGAGAGACATCCAATCAGATGTTAAAACAGTTGTAACTATGCACTAATGCCTAATAGCACTGGAATAGCACTGGTAGTATACGCTCACTCTCCTGCCTATGTGCAAATGTGCATGCTAAGTTCCATTGTCAGAGCTTGTATGATTTCATCAGGGTAATATTAGGGTAATATCAAGGTATTAATACATTGTAGGCAATTGAAACACATTTGTGATAAGTACTACAAATATATTTGAAATAATGGTTTAAAAGTCAATTTTTTTGCTTAAAATTTCCCTTAAAATCAGTTTTTAATGCATTTTAGGGTAATTTATATTTTATTTATTTTAGTTTATTTAGAACTCTAAGCTTATATTCATTGAACTTTTCACCCCCTGCCCCCTGTTTGCTAAATTAGATATAGAAATACCGGTTATTTAATTTTAATTTGTCTTTTTTTTGCGTATTTTTTATACCCTTTTGTCAAATGTTTTTTGTTTACATTTAATTGCATCGACTGTTGAAAGCAATAATACATTTATAGTTAATATCAAAATATAAAACCATTTTTCAAATTAAATTTTTTCCCAAAATATATGCAAAAATAAAAATATATTTGAAATTAGAGTTTGTTTTTAAATAAATGTTAGAAATATTGGATAAAATATGGCATTAAATGAATGTGTTTTGCAGATGTAAACTGTGCTTAAAAATAGTAGCAAGGTCATTATTTTGTGAATATTTTTCGGCTAAAATACATAAATCATAATTGAATTGAGTGTAAAATATTTGTTAACTTTTTTCCTCTTTAATCAATATTTTTAGTCTTCAATTGAAAATAAATATTAAAACTGAAAGTAAAAATCATTGAAAATATTGAATCGATTTTTTGACACAAACACTAAAGCTCTGCCAAATGTCCGCACTTTTAACGCGAGACAAATCACGTATATTAGAGATAAGATTAAGAGGACTTTCAGTTTTGATAATTATCCTGTGGTTACACAATCTCTTCCGAATAGTCTACTGTACTCTAAGCACTGGTATATGAATACAACACCTGGAATGTCACTTATACTGTATATGCGACAGCATATGTCAGCACAATAGGTTAGGGATCGGATCAAAGTACAGCACAATTTAGTTAAGGTTTGGTGTTTCGCAAGTTATCCCCTGTAAGCCGTGGACCTGACCCTTGTTAATGTTGGACAATAATCTAACCTAGCTCATCATTATTATCACTGCTGGTCCCCCTTCTCGGACTATAATGGTTGGCAAAAACAGGGGAAGAATAAGCCATTACTGAGAAAAGGGAAATATGAGCGATGAAGAGGTCTGGAACTCGTATTACATGCCTGTCCTATGCCTGGGCCGAGAACTGCCTGTTCTGGTGAGCGCACACACACACCACAGGGACCTTCAATAAAGGAGTAGTAATGATAAGACAGACATAAAAAATCTCAATACAACCTGATTTGCAAAACAGCTGAGCCCTTGAGCTGAGCTCGGAGCAGAGAGTGTCGTTGAAGTTAAGCACTGGTAGATTGTCTCTGACCTTGAATGACATTATACTTATAATTTTCTGCTTTAATTTTATGCATAAATATCAGCGAAGAATAAAAATTAAACACAACTTTCGAGCAAAACATTTGTGCCTTAAAAGAGAAAAATAAAAGACATTTCTGTTATTAGATTCAAGTCTTTCTGTATTTTAATTATAATTTTATTACATTTTTCATAAATAATAGATTTTTTGGTAATTTTTGTGTGAAATAAATGTTCAAATATTGTAAGATTAGTCAACTATTCTTAATTCTATAAAGTTGCCTAGCTTAGATTTCTTTGCAGACAAATAGGCTGAACAAACAGTTTTGTTAATTCATTGATAAGTTAACATAAGTTGAGTGTATTGTTGATTAGATTAAATATTAACCTGGGCGATTGGTGAGAGTAAGTGTGCTCATTTTTGTTACTACAATGCCTATAAGTTTATCGCATACCTGTGCGAATCGCACAATGATGTGTCACAAAACAGTCGATCAGCAAATGAGTGCAAAAATTGTTTATGTTTTATATATTGCACTTCAAATGAGAGACAAATAGTCTATAAAATGGTTTTTCAATTAATCATAAAATTACAATAAATTGAATGTATTTTTCATAATTTCATTATTAATAGTCAAACAATAAAATGATTTTTGAAAAATTATTTGTCCTTTAATTTACGGTTGAGGCCTATGGCCTATATTTTATGGATGAGGTCTAATATGTCAGCGAAATTCATATTTTAATTAATGAAATAAACAAATCCTGATTTGAATTACAGATGTATTTGTTAATCAATTGTGAGATAAACAGAAAACCTTCCCCTTATTTAATTGCTTACCCTTTTCACCCCTTTTCCTATTGTATGAAAATTTTATTTGTTTTATCATAATTTTTATACCCCTTTGAGGTATCAAATACTTCATTGAATAAAAAGGTATTAAATTAAAAAACATACAATTATTTGAATTACAAAACGAAATGAATTCAAACTCTGATTAATAATTCATTTGTTTTTATAGTTATTTATTTCAAAAAACTAATCAAACATTTCATTAAAAATCAATTTATTTGTTGTATTGAGTGAAAAATCACTTTTAATTGAAAATCTAAACTAACAGTGAAATCAATTTATGTGTTAATTGGACACCGATTTCCTATTTATTTATGATAACATTAATATTTATATAATTCCTTCCTTTTTGCCCCTTAAAGGGGCTTAATATACAGCCATTTGCAGTGAGATTTGATTCCAATTAAATTAATAATTGATAGGAAATAAACAAAATATTATGTTTTTCTTGTATTGAATTAATGATTGATTGCAAAGAATCAAAACAAAAAAATAACTATTGATATAAATCTGTGATATATTTAAGAAAACCATAAATATATTGCATTTTATGCACAAAGACTTAATTGTTTAAGAATTTTTTGAATCACATCCAAAACCCCTTTGTTATCGGAAATAAATGAATTAATTTCATAAAAATGAAAATCAATTAATAATTTGTTGTCAAACACTGGAAATAGTTTGTCGTAAGGAATGGTATTTATATTTTTAAAAATAGGATTTTATTCAAAATATTTGTTAATAGTTTTGTAAAACTTCCAAAAAATATCAAATATTTTATTATTTATTATTTCTCTAAAAACATAAATATAAAAAAAAATCAATAGATTTTTGGCTTTTATTCAAAATTAGGAATAAAATGAGTTTTTCTGAAGAGAAGTATTGAAACAATAATTTTGTTTTAAATGTAAAGACATTTTCACAAACCATTGAACTGAGGGTCATATAAGCAAAATATTACATCCGTTTGCAAGATAATAATTTAGGGAAAAGGGTTCATTACATAGACATCCCTTTCCCCTAAAAATATATTTGAAAATATAATTTATATTCATTTCAATAATTCCTTTATATTTTGGACTAAAGATTAGTTCAATATTTTTGACTTTAAGAGGCTTTTAGTAAAAACTATTCACAAAACATATATCTATTGTTCAATACATTTGATAATAATTTCATTTCAGTTTTTCTTTCTATGAATTTATTTAATAAAAACTTTTATTACTTTGAATAAAAACTTTGCACTTATTTTCATAATTTTTTTTATTACAATTCAATTCTCAAATGCATTGAAATTGCAATGAATTTCAATTCATATATAAAAAGTAAAAATAAGTATAAAATTAATATTTATTGCAATTCTTATATTCAAATAAAAAGATCTCATTTCTGTCGGAATATTTGATGAGACACTGTTGTAATACCCTCTGTGTTGCCAGAGTTTAGGGGGATATTTGGATTTTATTAAATACACATATGGTTTCAATACATAATCAAAAGTTTAGTTAAAAAGTTAAAGAATCTGAATATTATTCACGAATACAGTACTTGTTATCTGTTTTTTTGAATAATAAAAAATAAGTTTTTGATAAAAAGCAGAGCATTTCAGAGCATTTGGGTATTAAATGAAGTTAAGAGGAAAATACTGTTAGTTTTTTAAATTACCAAATGTTAACAAAATTTATTACAAATTTATGGAAAAAATAGTTTTTAATCCTTTTGTAATAAATCATTGAAAAACTGAGTGAAAAACAAATGCGAAAATAAATTAACTTTTAAACCATAATATTCAGCAATATTTTTGGGGTTGAGAGCTATAGACAAGTGATTTTTAGCACTGGTATTCTCTCACTGGTAAATGAGTTACATATGTTTAGATAAGCATTTTGTTTAAAGGCTTTTCTGACCCCCATTTCCTATCACAGGACCAGAAGGAAGGGTTATATTAAGACATTTGTTCTCAAAAGTCGTAAAACAAATCTCACAATAATTTATGCATTTTTTGCGTCGATTTGATTGAAACTCATATTAAAAAAGCAATAAATATAAACAAAAATATTTTCTTTTTTTTCAGATGACCCCAAGTCTTAGGGGCTCTAAGGGGTCATAAGGGGCGGTAACTTTAAAATTTGAAAAACTTTTTAAAATAATCTTTTATTTATATGCAAACCCTTTGATACCCACGGCTCTAAGGGTTATAAAAAATAATGTTTTCTCATAAGAAAATTCATTTGAATTTCAAAAATTAATAGAGAATTTAACCATGGTTCAAATTTCATACCTTAATTACTTGTTAATTACTGACGTAAATGATAATATTTTTGATTATTTTTTTCAGAAGTAATTAATTTGATAACAAAAAAAAATCTGAAGGGAAGGGACGTATGATTTGATATATTTGCGTATATTTTCTGTCAAATTATGAAAAGTTCATAAAAAGTATTTGAATTGAGTTTAGGTTTCAATAAACTAATCCATGTTATTTTGTTTGTCATATTTTAATTAAAATCCCTTTTCATTCAGTGAAACAAAGCAAACCATTAAATGAAAAACTTTTGTTATAATAAGATGTCATTTGAATCAGAATTTCATTAAAAAATCATTTATTTTGTAAATATATTTTAGTTATTACTGTATTTTGTAATACATTGAAGAGGAATGGATTAAAACTGTTTTACTAGTGTTTACTGAACAGCACTTGTATGTGAAATAAGTTTCAGTTACAAGGATTAGTAATTTCCCCCCTTTTCGCTATATATTTATTGAAATGTGAAGATTGTATGCAATGAAGTAAATACTGAATAAATAAAATATATGAGAAAATTGGAGAAATATTAATGAGGTCGCTATAGATCCCAGTGCTCACAACACTTGTTTAACTCATTCCCCATACTGTGTAAGTGCTAAGGGATTAGAGTGATTGAGAGAAAGCACAGCACAGGGAGTATTAAATGGGAGAGAATTGTTGTTCTTTACAAATGTTAGCTAAGATTAGGTGCAGTCAAGTCCTATTCAAGGGTAGGAATTGGACATTTGATTAACAATACTCTGGTATAACATTGAATATTTGAGTAAACAATATAATTGTTTCATATTTTATAACTGCAATCAAATTACCCCTCTTTTACCCCTTTATTCTCTAAATTGTAAGTTATTCCATCACAATGTCTTCTTTAATAGAATTGTGTTGACACCCCCTGGAGACCCCCTGTTATAAGCCATAAACTCTGAATATTTTCAATAGTAATAAGACTTCAATAACTTTGAGATTTTTGTTTTACACCAGAAGTGGTAAAAGCCTTGAAATCATTTCTTTTCTCCTCTTTTTCTCTTAAATATAATATTTTTGTTTAATTTTTTTCATTTCTTTTATTTATTATTATTTTTTTATTTCATATTTTTCTTAATTCTTTTTCAACTCGTCTTAAATGAGTGAATGATTTATACGTTTTTGTGTTGTTATTGAAATTAAATGAGAAAAAAGGGACAAAATTTTTTTTATTTGTTTTATTTATACCTCTTTTGCTAAAAGCAGTAGAAAATCAGGTTTTGATGTAAAGAAAAGGAAAAAATATAATTTGAAAAAACGATTTAATTTCTCATTTATTGAGAGTTTTCTTCAATAAAATGATAATTTATTGATAGTTTATATTTATTTTTCTACCTGTGCTGAGCGTTGATTTCTTATCAATAATGCATTGAATGGTTATTCAAAGTCAACATCTAAAAAATGATTGCATAAAATAAGTCTTCATTTTATGTGTTAATTGAGTTTCAATTAATTTCCAGTAATTCTGTGAATGTGTTTGAAATTTATTCAATGAATTCAATGAATATTTAGTTTTAATACAAGAAATGAAATTTAAATTTTGAAACAATTTTTTATATTGTTTCTAAAAATAGCTTTTATTTCATGAGTCATACACTTTGAAAATCATTTAAAAGTTTTTTTGTTTAATAAATGAAAATTAATTTTATCTATGTTTTAATCAGAGATATTGTCAATCAATTCACTTGTGTTTCAAATCTTATGGAAAAACATTATTTTTTTGCCACAAGTTTTGATGATTTGATTTGTTTTTCATTAAATATACAAAAAAAATAAAACTAAATATTAAATCATTTCATTATTAAAAGCAATGATTACACAAAAACCCCAATTAATTGCAAACAATGATAAAAAGAGATATTGATTTATAGTGTTATTCAAAAGGTAAATATGTTAAATAAATAACCCCTGAGTTTACTCTTAATTATTGTTGAAACAGGGTATCAGTTCATGATCTTTCAACATAATTAAAGTTATCTTGTCAAATAATTTAATTTGAATAACCGGTCAATGATTAACATAAACATACTTGTTAAATTGAATTCACAATTCTATCATTTAATGAATAAAAGCTAATGTTTTCCGACATTTTAAACATTAATTTGTTTAACATTGAAATGAATTGCAATGTCTTTCAAACGATTCAATGCTTTCTTTCAATAAGTTTAATAATAATTAATTATTTCTTCAAATTAACCCAAAATTGTTACTTATTTTTCTTCAACTGCTTATTCTGTTAGTTCTCACTCCTCTCCCCTTCAATCTAATGGTGCACTTAATGTAAATTTCAATTCACACAAAATAAGAGATAATTTATATCTGAGTTGAACTGAATTTCTTTGAAACCATTATTATATGAAATATTAATATTTATTGAGTGAAAGCAAAGATTGAAATGTATTTAACAGAAAACAAAATAAATATTTAAATTAACCCCCTTTTTGGTAAAGAAATATATATTTCAAAGGTTTGCCTTTTTATCAATGCTTTAGTAAAGATAAATCAATGATTTCTTTTTTAAAATATTATCCACCTGTCCCTGGATGTTATTTTTATCATTGCATATAATCTTCACAAATGTATCAAACATTATAAAACTTAATTAAAAATATGAGGATGAGTTGACATTTTAAAATTTGCTAATTAAATAAGAGTAGCAAGGATAGTTTACATACTGACTAACTCTAATTGAAGCCCTGCTCATCACTGTTGGCCTAATTTCAATATGAGCTGAAAATCCTTGAAAACAACATAAAACATATGCAAAACGACATGAATTCTGGGTTTAAATCTCAATTTGTATTATAATAAACAAACCTTTAAAACAAAGCAATCGTTTAAATATATATATATTTTTCAAACCGTTATTCAACAATGAATTGTAAATAAAAATATGTTATTCATTGCTATCTTTGTTACGGATAATAGACTTTTGACACAAATTTTTATTTTATTTGCAAAACAAATAATTTTCTATAAAATGTAATAAATATTTGACTTTTTTCACATAAAATCTGTTTTGATTTGAATGCAAAACAATATTCAAAAAATATTTTTAATGGATATTAATATTGGTTTTTATTATGAGTTTTCACTTCAGACTCCTGTTTAGGAGAACATCTGTTTTATACTTGTGCTCTAATTTTTAGCCCTTCCTCTCAATTGCTTTTTGTATTGTTTTTCAATTTATTTTTAACTCATTTTTATTACATTAATAACAATAATAATTGGTTTAAAGTTTTCAATAGTAATAATAAAAACAGAATTTTATGTGAAAAATATCTTTTAGTTATTGAAAGTTAAAAATAGTTTTTAATATTCAAATTGAAAATTCATTAAAATTTATGAACACTTAAGTTATAAACCTTTTAAAGCACTCAATGGTTTTATATTTGAAAATCATTTCAATTTTTAATTAATTTTTATAAAATAAAACCTATTTATGGAATATTTTAAGGGTTATAATAAGCTATAATACTGACGACGCTATCAGACCTTGAATAAATTTTAAATTGTCTGATAAGTGTAATATTAAGATATTGATGTACTTAATCACCCTTTCAATATGATTGAATCTGAATTACCTGTACCAAATTAATACCCCTTTCACTCTCTGTGCAGTCAGAAAAAAATGTTAGTCTTATCTGAAATGTCGGCGAAATATAGATAAAGAAAATCAATTAAATTTGAAATGTTTTACAGCATTTCAATCAAGTGTTTCATTGTTTTGTTAACATTTGTTAATGTATTTTCACTTTAAATAAAACAGTTTTAGAAAACATAAAAGCATTCAATGTTTTGTTGAAATCAAACCTTTTTTTGTATACAGTTTTTGAGTGAATGTGAAAAAATCCAAGGCTTTTGAAGATTCAACGATTGATTTGTTTCATACTTTCAAAGAGTTGTTGTTTTTTATTAACTCTTTTCTAACGTTCTGTTAATACAGTTATAAACGGATCAATCATTTAATCGAAAATACAATCAAAGAATAACAAAAATGTTTTCAAAAGAAATTTAAATAAATTTAATCAAGAATTAAAAATTTAAATTTAAATTTATAAAATATAATCTAAATTAGTTTAGAAACAAAATAAAATGTTAAAACCTAGATAAAATCTTATTTAAATAAATTGAAAAGGGTAAAACTGCTGATAAACATATATTTGTTATAATTAACTATTACATTAAACGGTGCCTATTTGAATTATTAGGTTGGTCAACTACATCTAGACAATGAAAACAATGCCTCTAATAATTTTTGGATTGTTCTTGAATAATTACAGTATCATTCAAAACATAATTTAGAGAAATAAGTTTCGGGGAAATTATTGTACTCTTCCTATCATTGCAATCATTTTTGTCCTTCAGGTGCTCTTCAGTTAATTACATGGATATAAAAGTTGAAAACATAGGAAAAGAGTTTTTGTTTTTATATCTATTTCTATATTAAGTTTAGTTTTTGTTGAAAAACATTTGCAAATAATTAATATTTAGTTTTTAATCTAAAAGTTATTATAATCAGTAAAAAAATGAAATATTTGTTTCAATTAATGTTATCATAAATTACTTGAAATAACTCTTTGATTCAGAAAACAGCAAATGTTTTATTTTACTGAAGGTTTTAATTAATGATAAGATTTTTTTTAACTAAACTTTGTTTTTGGTAATTATATTTTGAGTATATTTTAATAGGAAATCAGTTTTTGTTTGTCTATAACTAAGGAATAATTTATTTTAATTTAGTCTTCATTTGAATAACATTTTAGTTTAGATTCAAATCTTCGTTTGTTTTTTCCATTATATTAATTGTTTTTGAAATAAAATTAAGATATTATTTGAAATATTTTCTGAAATAAAGTTGTGTTTAATTACAATGTATTTTCTTTGAGGAGCTTTTTCTTCTGCTTTCAGAACAGGAATACATTAAAAAGTTTTATTAGTGTTTGAAGTGTTGTTTAACACAAATAATAAGTTTTATAATTCAGTTAATTATAGTTCAAGTATTGCGGGAATATAATCCGATAATTCAATTGATTTTTTTTGTCCCCCTTTGAAGTTTTCAGGGGTTTATTGCAAAACATTTCGCAAAGTTTTGATAATCAGAACATTAAAGCTAATTTAATTTATTGCACACAATATGTGATATCTGTTTTTGTTTTTATCTGATTTTATGTATTTATTTGGATCTGAATATATTTTATAATAAATATAATTGATAGCAGGGTAATATATTTTTAAAAATAATTTCATTAATGAATTATCAGGTGAATTCTAATTGAAATTATTATTTTATTATCTGCAAATATTATACTTTATCCATACATAATCCAGGGTAAATTATTGAGTATTATTTGCTCTAATATATTGTAGATTTAAGGGGTAAGTGATAAATGACCAAGATAACATACCACTTACATTGGTAAAAAACAAATTATACGTATTATTTATTAATTCATACAAAATATAATAATAATTATTACATATTTTTAATCCAAAACTAAAATATGATTGAAAAAACAAATTAATTTATTTTCTGATAAATTTCATTGAATTAATTGAACGTATGTTTAGATTATGTAAAGTTTTTAAATGTATTTTTGAATAAAAATAATATTTTGCAGAAAATAAATGACTTTTTCATTGAAAAGTTGTTTACATTTTGGGATATAAATTGCTATTAAATTCAAAATGAGATTCAATAGAGAAAAAAGGGTTAAGATTTTTATTTTAAAAAACATGTTTAGAGTTTAAGGGGAGATAATATTTAAATAAATTCTATGATATATAGAGTAGAGAAAAGACTAATGAGTTCTTTGGTCTAAATAATAAAGAAAATTGATTTCATTTTTGTGATAATATATACCCTTTTATACCCTTTTTTATTCTTTTAAATCTTTATATTATTTATAATTTTAAAATATATTTTAAAAATAAAATAATATTTATCGACGTTTTGATTCACTGTTTGTATGTTCTCTCAGTCGATAATATTGTGATTATAACCCTTTTTCATGGGTTTGAATGTACTCACATCAGTCGATGATATGCCAACCCCTTTATGCATTTCCGCCCCTTTTCATTGCTTGTTATTTGAGTTGAAGTGCAGAATAAATAACAATTGGTTTTAATATAAATTCATTGATTTTTATATAAATATTTATTTGAGTTTTATATACATTTATAAAACAGATATAAAAATGTTATAAAGTTTTGCCAAAAGATTAATATTTTGAGAGATTTTAGGTAAAATTGATTACAAAATAATCTAATCTTTCGATTAATACTGGTTTTAGTTATTAATAAATGAGTATATTTTGAGTGAAATATCATGAAATATGTAAAGCAAACTAATATTAAATAAAATCAACTTGTTACTATACAATACGAAACATATTAATTTAATTGGTTTTGTTGAATAGCTGCCCAGGGGAATTTATTGTGCGTAGGATTATTATTTTGAATAACATTTCATAAATTAAATTCAAAGTATATTTTTTATCTCTTATTTTAATTATATATTTATAAGTATAAGAATTTTATAATAATTTAATGTAAAAAACAAGTTTTGCTTTCAATTTATTTTTCAATTTTTGTTAAGTTTGTCTCAAATTTTAATATAAATTAATTGTTTTTTTTGTGAAAATATAAAATGAATTTGAAATCATTTGAAAACTAATTTATTTAATCATTTATTTGAAACTTTAAATTTGATATTAAATCTGATTGTGATATAAGAGGTTCAAAGTTCAGTCAATTTTCTTCGGGTTTATATAATATTCAGTCGAAAAAAGATAAATAAATAAAATATAAATGTTTTCTTAGTTTTTATTGAATTTTTATTGCACAACAATTTAGACATTTTAATGATTGAAAACCAGATTTTTAATTGAATATTATTTGTGAACTCAAACACACATTGAGTTTATATTAGATTAGAGACGAGTTTAGAGCTCAAAACATAAAACAGTTTTTCTTTAAGTTTTACTATAAAATGATTTTTATTTTATATTTAGATTTAAAAAATAAACATTTTATTGAAATCTCGTTTGAAATAAAACATTTAAAAACTTTTTGATGTAATCTTTAAACTGTTTTTAATATTTTTATTTTTGTCTAACCTGACCATTATTTAAATTATTATCTGGGTAAATTTGTATCTTTATTTTGTATAGTATAAGACTTGCCAACATTGAAATTGGTATCATTGGGTTAATTTTAAATTTTTTTTCCTTGATTTGTTTGAAAAAGTATGTTTATTTGTAAAAATATCCTCTCTCATTTATTTAATTTTTATGAAAAACATTACTTTCAAATCTTTTGACACAATTATAAATTAGATTTTATCTCATATTCACTGAATTTATTAAAAATATATTTATTACTATTAAACTTTACGTCAGATTTGAGTCTATAGTCACTTAATTGTCTACTTTTTTAATTAAATTAAAACAACTATAATGAGAGATAACCAGCGCTTCAGGTAAACTGTAGTTTGAACTAACCTTTGTACAGGTATTATAGGAGTCAATGGAGGATAGGGTCAAATTTCTCAACTTGTTTTATGATTAAAATTTCCATTAAGTCTATGGTAAAAGTGAATGACAATATATCCAAGCCACAAAATATATTCAAGCACAAAATACATTATTAATTATACATAACAATCACAATTTTTGATTTATCTAATCGATTAAGAAAGCATTAAAATGATATTAAAATATAATTTTAAAAAGTAACTGAAAGTTATCTTGCTCACTCATGTTCTCTGGTGGCATCAAGTTCTCTCTTTTCAATGTATAAATTAAGAAAATCAGATAAAGTGCAGTGAATTTGTGTATTATTTTAATTGAATGTTAAATGAGTTAAAGTGTTTTCAAAATAAATATTTTCATTAAATCTCTCCCAAAATCTGAACCTTTTATAAAAATCTTGAAAAATGGGTCAAACCTTTCAATTCATTTGAGAAAACTATAGATCAGATAAAACCCAATAATTATATCAAAAGATTTGTGAAGTTTTCTGAAAACGATTTCAAACACTAATCCAAAGTAAATGTCATATAACTCGTCAGTCGTTGATTTGATTCACAATATTTTTTACATAATTTTAAATCATTTCCTTTTATTGTGAGATAAGGATCGGTCGGTTGTGAAGTATTTGCAAGATATTAGTATTCCCTGCCTGTCCTCAAATCCTTTATCATTTTAAGCGGCAATTATAAAATATATTCCGGGTTTTTATTAGTTTTTTATTTCTTCAAGAATTTGATTCATATTTTTTATAAAAGTTCAATATTGACTTTTTCAAAATTATCTCTCACAGTTTTTTTTATCGTTTTGTTAATTAATATTAAAACAATTTTTATAAATTTAAATTAAATTTCTGTAATTTTAATTCATTTTGCAAATGAAATGTCTTATCTCTTATTTAAAAAATTCAAAGTTTATGTCAAAAAAGTCAAGACTTTTATGATCTTGTATAAATAATTTATAATTGTTTGCACTTCGCTAATCATTGAAACAATATTTTTATATAATTTTAACTCAATTGCAATAAATTATTAATAAATAGCTTTAAATATATTATATTTTCATTTATTATTCAATTTTATCCAAAAATCCTTCGTCTGGTAATTGTTTTAGTTTTGGTACAGTTCTCCTATGCAAGTGAGTGAGAGAGGACAGGGAGTTATTTGTCTGCACACACAACAAGTGTTTCATTTTATATTTGATAAAAATATAATTTGAAAGCAAAACCATTCATACAATGAATGGAAATATAATTAAAATTCAATGCCATTCGAGGCATAAAATGGCATAAAATTCAATGTTATTTTCAAATAAACTTTTTTTAGTCAAGTAATCAGTTATGACTTTCAAATGTTTTGGGTTTTGGGCCTCATTCACACATTACATAGCAATATATTAGTGAACGCAAGGATGGAATTTATTTATCTATATTTTCACGGGTGCTTTAATTATGTCGTTTAGATTCACAATCTCTAGTTTGGTTCTCCAGTGTATATAAGTAATATTACCAATGTAATATATTTGTGAAAAATATTTTTCACAAACAAAGTAGCGCCTGATTAGGGATTTGTTGAGTAAGACTGAGGGGTTGACTGTTTCACAAGTTTATGCCTTTACAGTAACGCATAAACACTTTTACTGTTATACCCATTGAATATAATTTCAATAATTGCGGAAAATTTTAGTTTTTTTACGTTTATATTAATTTATCTTTTTTTTCGACAATGAATTGACTTAAACTGGAAAATGACTTAATTTTACATTTTTTCAAATTTATTTTTAACCCCTTTTTCTGTGTTTGATATCACTTGTCATGCATTGAATTATAATTTATAAAAATAAAAGATTTTAAGATAAAAGTGCAACAAATGAATGAAATAAATGAAACTTAAAGTCAAAACATTTTCATAACAACTCTCTGTATAAGTGTTTATGATTTTTAAATAATGATAAACTATTTTAGAGGTCAAAGAAATTTAAGACTTTTTATGATTTATGTGTTAATTATTATATAAATACAATTCAATGCAATATTAAATAATCAAGATAAGTAAAACTTTATTATAATAAGGAATATATTAAAATTTGAGTTAAATTTTAGACATTTAGAGATATTATGAATTTTCAACAAATACTTTAAATCCTGACTCAAATGTACTGGATATACAATATCATTACTATTGTAATAACTGACTGATATTTGACAGGTACAATTTGTACAGGCAATGCAAATTTTGAAGGTCTTATAATACCTGTGTATATGACATATGGATATGATTTGAATATTGATTACAACAACACTTTGCAAACAATGTATTCATTTCTTTGATATAATGTTTTCACTCAATGTATCGCTAAATAAGTAATTATATGTTAATTGTATTTATTATAAATAAAAATCTATTATTCAATTCAAGCGATCATTAATTGAAGGCCAGTGATGGGGAGGATATTTTGAATACAATTTAAGGGTTTATGTTTTATTGTACCTTGGAGATTTTGCAATTAAGAAATATGAGTTTTGTAATAATTGTAAAATTCATAAATTTATTGTAATTATTTGAAACTTAAAATATTTACTGATTTTAGTTTTGATAAACTATTTCTTTTAGAGTTTAGTTATTTGTGACTAATATTTAAGATTTCTTTAGAATTGTTGTAATATTTTGCACAAAAAGATTGAAATTATTTTAATGTTATTTTATTTTTATTGATATTTCTTACTGTTTATGGAAATCAAGTAAAAATAAAAATTGATTTTTTTTGTTATTTATTTGAAATTAAGTTTTTATTTAACATTTTGTTGAAAGCTTTCAAAAATACTTAAAATAATAAGTATTCAAAGGGTTTCACAATTTCTTATTATTTATTTATTCAAAACTAACTTTTTTATAGTCTCTTTGCGTTAAAAGTCATTGAAATCTGAAAATAAAAATTAATAATTGATTTGAAATATCAAGAAATATATTCATCTCTTTAGTGATAGAAATAACAAAAATATTAATATTTTTTCGATTTATATGAAAAATAGTTTCTCCGCAAACATATTATGAAATTTAGTGCAAAACATGTGTTAAAAATAGATATAAAAAGATATTAATTAATGAAATAAAAGATTTACATAAATGATTGATATTTTTTAAGTTTTTAATTAAATATTTTCAAAACGTATTTCAACTGTAACTCAATTATGAAAAATGTTTTGTTATTAATAACTCAATAAAAATAAATTAATTTTGTAATCAATACTTTGAAAACAATTTATATTTAAAACACTTTTATTGAATTTATTATTAATTTTACTAAAATTAAAAAAAATTGTTTAAAAGTTTTAAACAATTATTTCATTGAGTTATTGAAGTAAAAAATAAATTGTTATTTAATCGCAGAAAGTATTACTTATATGACAGCAAAACAATGGTTTGATTTATTAACCAATAATTATAACTGATTTTCATTTTGAAACAAATAAACTGTTTTTTTGAAAATTTAAAATTAAATAAATTATTTGACCTTAAAATTATTTGCTTGATAAGTTATACATATATTTCACAGATTGTTGTCAATCAAGTGATTATTAACTAAAGCTTTTCAACGAATACACTCTTGGTGCATTTGAGAAGATTCCTTGATCAATTCAAATTTACATTTAAGGGTTATTTTAATCAATTTTGAGTTCATTTAACATTTGATAAAAAGCGAATTATACTTATATTTTATTTTGTTTTGACAGATAATAATATATAAGTGCCCTGAGCAATAATAAAAAATCCTTATTATCAAACTTTTTAAAGATTTATTTTTTGTGATAACAAAGAGTGCTTTAAATGTTTAAACCCTTTCATAACAAATGTATTCATTGAAAATAAAATATCAAAATATTTTCTCAAAGTTTTGATGCAATAATTATTTTTCACATAAAACAAAACGCCTTTTCGATAGTGTTATCGTGTTTGACCCCTGAACTACCAGTGCTTTAATGATGCAAAAGGAGAAGCGAATAATTAAAATATATGAACTTTTTTAACACAAAAATATAATGAGTTAACAAAATATTAAATAAAAGTTTTACTTATATTTTGTTAAAAGCATTAAAACTATTATAAAAAGTGTTTCAAAATTAATGATTAATTGGGATTTGAATTAAATTACAATCTATTGTCCGCTAAATGATATCATTTTTCATAATTTAATTATTTAATCACGAATTTTTGATAAAACTTCAAAATTTGTATGAATTTTCTAAAAATAATTGAACTTTATCCTTTTTCCGCTTTTAGTTTTGAACTGGTTTAATTGTTAGAAAATATTTATATAAATGCACCTTCTTCGTTTTATTATAATATATTAGGTCACCAAAAGAAGTGACAATAATTAGCGAAGAACCTTATATATCCTATAAAACACCTTGATACTTGACTTTTATTCAAAATTTGGTGTTTAGACAATTGATGATTAACATGTTTTTAATGGATAAACTTCTGCCTAAATTGAAACTGGTGCAAAATAATTGATAAAACTTCTTTGAAATATTCTTTGTAATTCAATGTTACCTTTGTTTGACTGTCAAGTATAACACTTATAATTATTTATAAATTATAAAGTGACCCTGACTGTTTTAAATAATGATTAACCATTATTTTATTTTAATCGATTTATTGAAGAAATGTTTAATTGATTTTATAATACAAAATGAAATTATTTGAATTAAAAATCAATTAATATTTAAGAAAGGTTTAGCACTACTGTTAACGAGGGGTCTATTATGTCATAGAAATGATTGAATTTATATTTTAATAAAAATATTGCAAATCTTTAGTCAATGATTGATAATAAAGATATTAATTGCAAACTACTTTGTGTTAGCTTTGAGGTTGAATTGAAAAGTAAATTAAAAGTGATTTTAATGATTGAAATCTAAAACTAATTATCCATTCATTCATTCATTTTATAACATTTTGTACAAATATTTTGGATCTTGATTAATTTTTAAATCTCAAGTGTTCATCAGTTTATATGCGAATTAATCAGGAAAATAAAATAAGCATGATAATTTCTTATAATATTAAATTATTGTATTTGTTATTTCTAGAAAATATTTATTTAAATATTAGATTTTAATTTAATAATTGTTTTTTGAATAAATTATAAAATTATAAAAAATGATTAAAATATTAAAATAAAAATCAAATTAATTATTCAAATATTAAAGTAATTTTGTTGACTAAAGGGCTAATCAGTAAAGGGTGTGTCCAAATTAAAGTTACAGTCATTTCCTTTAAATAATGAGCCTGTGCAAATATTAATGTAAAGAATTATTCAATTTAAAAAAATGATAATTACTTTCACTTATTATATAATGAAAACCGAAGAAAAGATTTGAACAAAAGAATAGCAAAAAGTAATAAAATTTACATAAATTTAAATGAAAGGTAATTTTTGTTTTGTTTTGTTTATGTATTTGTCAATAATATTGTTCATAAATTAGTGAATTGTTGTTATTTTAAACAAATTATTTCAACATTTGAAAATTGTTAATTAACCTATCTTAGTTTTAACAAAATACTAATATAAATCAAATTTATTCATTAATTATTATAATTTTGTTCAATTCATTCCTCTTGTTTAGCTAACCTACCCAGTCTACTTTAAATAAGTACTGGAATAAGCTTTTTAATTATAATTTTTGATTTTGAGTGCAATTACATCAACAATAGTGTTCAGAAGCAATCACTTCCCACACAATCAAATGAAAACTAGTATTCATTGTCTTTAAGTCTATTAAACAATAATTTGTTTTTTATTCAAAACCCACTCAAAAACAGAAATAATTTTCAATGCATTCATTGAGTGCTTAAAGTAAATGTGTTTTTCGTAAATAATTTAATTCACATTTTGTGTATAATTTCATAAATTATAGGCAAAATAAATGGTTTTTAAAATTGAGATGAAATTGAATAATACTGTTGTATTATAAAATTAAAATAACAAGGATAAGTTTTACTAGTTCTTGGTTAAACCTGTGAACAGAGATTAAATTACATTTTGTTTTTAATACTTCAGTTTGTTTTTGACCACAATTTTCAAATAAGATAATACTTATGTCAAAACCCCCTTTAATTAGTCTTTATTTGTAAGAACACAGCCAAAGGGTGGTTAGTGTTAATTATATACAAAACTAATACCCCTTAAGAAGGGTCAAAAAACTTTATTCTCCATCAGAGCAGTCGTGTGTTTAAGACTATAATAGCATTTAAAACACTAAACAATAGTCAACACAAGAAGAGTTGAATTTATTTCACATTAAATTGGTTTTGATTTTTTGGCAATAATTTCGTTTCGCAACTAATTTTAAGAGAAAATAAAAGACAACATAAAAGTGACTAAAGATTTATAAATAAGAAAAGATTTCTTTAAGAAAATTGTATTTTTTGTCTATTATATGAAAATTGAGTGAAAATATATGCAAAGATTCGCATCGTTTGAGATGTTGTGACAATAAATAACAAAAAATCATTTCTTTTTTGAAATTTTGGTTTTTATTCAAGACTTTCTTTGCATTGAATTTGTTTTTTCTCTAAAAAGACATCAATTGGTGTCACAGTGTTTGACAGTCATTGGGAGCTGTCATGTATAGAGCACTGGTATGTTAAGCACACGGTATTTTTGGTTAAGAAAAGTGTATTTTGTTTTTATATTATGCCTAAAATAGTGTGTCTATGATAGACATCGAGTGAAATACAATTTCAAATGACATCGGAATTGGCTTTTCATGAATGCAAACAAAAAATCCTTTACTTAGTCTTCAATATGTTTTGCTATTCATCGCAGAGAAGATGAGTAAATAAAAAGTTTTAACAAAAAGTCAAACCCAAAAGAAAAAAGCTTTTTTGCCAACACTTCCTATTATACTAATACTCTGTTACTAAGGGTCACCATGGTGGTTCGTTGTTACTATGTCTTAATAAACATCAATAAAATATATAATTTATCTTGTACTACTTTATTTAGCATATTAGTACTTATACAGTATTAGTAAATTACAAAACCCCTGATCATTGATCATTGGAGAGTTAATTCACTTATTACTCCCCCCTTAGTCTCCAACTGTGTTAATGCGGTTACTGTTTTGAAAGCAATTATTCATAAAAATGGTAATAAAAGTGAATCAAAATCATTGATAACTTTGTAATTATGTTTACTCTGTGCCCAGGGATGACATAACTTCACTCTTTGCCAATTATGATAACTAAGTTCTCGTACATCTAGAAAGAGGAATTCCAGTGAGGCTGAGATGTTTACATCAGTGAAATCTCAGTTTTTGTTGTATAACAAAGTAATTAATGTAAATATAAATAGTTTTATATTTTGTGCTAATATTGTGTCAAAATTGTCTAAAAATCTATTGAATAAACAGAAATAATGGACTTTTATTGATATGAAAGGGAATGACAGGGGGTATGAAAATGAGAGCATATATTTCCATGCATTCTCTCACTCTATAGATGTGTCTGAAGTGCACACAAATGAAATGCATTATAACTTATGAATGAAAATATAAGATAACTATAAATTGAATGAAAACTAATGAAAGGCAAAGAAATATAAATAATATTTTGTTTTCCCTTCAATTACTCCAACATTTGGTTCATTCAATGCAAACCTATTTTTATTTAAAGTTTGAGAAACCTATGCATCAATTGATGGATTGTTTTTGGTCTCAAATATAATTAAAATCATGAGATAATTGGTAAAAATATTTTTAAAACTAAACATTTTTTGAGACATTTATATCCAAATCAATATTTATCTCATTTTTTGTATAATTTTATAATTTTAATGAAAAACATGAGAAAGAGATTGAAAATGATTTTGATTTGAATATAAATACGGTTTTGGATCAGAGATTGCTTTTAAACATTTTTCTCATTTCATAGGCTCTGAAACACTTTATAAAAAGCTATTTATTAACCCCTGTTACACATATTAATCCTACGCTCGCTTTAAATCATAAAATTGACTTTAAATTGCATTTTGATTATAGTTTGAGTATAAAACCCGAAACTCTCCTAAATATTTGTTGTTTTTAATTTCAGTTTTAGGAAGAAATTGGAAATATAGTTTGTTGTATATATGTATGTATAGGACCCCTTCAATGAAGATTTAACATGGGATTCTCTGTGAACATTTAACCTAGTGGTTAGATAATAAGAGCACATTTTCAATGGTTGTTTAATATGGGATTGTTTTCTTATTTTTGAAAATATTTAGATTTTGTTTTTGGAAAATTAAAAAATATATTTCCAGGAATTAGTAATCAATTAGTAATCAAATCATTTAACAATAATATCAATACTAATATCTACAGTGTATGTATTATATACAGGAAATACAATGAAAGGCTTTATTGCTTAGGATATTTGCGGATATTAAACTTTATTTTAATTAATATATACATGTGTATGGGTTTCTTATAACAGTTACTCCTTTACTGAAAACTGAAATTATAGGATTTACTCATTCCTTGTTTACTTCAAATTAATTGGTATTAAAATCTCATTCATTTTCCCATTTTATTTGATACTAGTGTTGAAAATGTCTTAAAAATGAAAATAAAATAACTTTTTTTAAGCCATTTATAATAATTTATTCAAAAGTTTTATCGGAGTTTTATATGAAAAAATCCATCAGGTTAC